>OY982571.1:10555731-10719699 GCA_963859945.1 Euplagia quadripunctaria | reverse complement strand
CGTCTAAATGTTTCGTAAATTGAAAGTTAAATGCGCATGCTTTACTCTCACTTGCCCTCCCATCTTTGGAAAGAAATGCTCCATTTCACCATTATTGAAGTCGGCCGTTAATCACGGGCTAACTAATTTTAATTAATTAGCGGTCGCCCAGAGGTCAAAATTACTTTTAGATAATAAAGCTCCGTCGAAGATTGGAGAATTTAAAAAAAAAAAATTTTTATTGATTACACGTCCATAGACCCTACTAACCAAAATGAAAAAGAAATCAGTTGACAAACAGAGGAAAAAAGATACTATTTTGCATTTGCATATTTGTAATTACTAAACAGGTATTTGTTTTTTTTAATAACCTTGCGTACCGTCATTAGCATTAGCCTATAAAACTGCATTTCATGAGTTAAATCTCGCTAAATACATAAATTTCTTGTGTAATTTATTAATAGTTTATTTATTCTAATTTAACTTTACGTAATATTCTTCCCACGCGTATCCTAGAAAAATATATCTGACTTAAACAATTGTTTCAGATATGTAAGAACACTGTGGCATCGACTACCTTCAGATTCGGGGCACCTTGCCTTCAACGAGGGCGAACGTCTCCGACTGATTCTCGAGGTAGACGATCACCACCTGCTATGTTGTAGAGGGGAACAGAAAGGACTGGTGCCACGCGATGCAGTGTTGTTAGAGGACTTCTGATATTGGCAGCCCTAGCACGACTGGCAGCCGTGCTGGCGGCCGCTGCAAATGAACGGCAAAAACTAGATGGGGAGTAATCGATCACAGATAAATTTATATTTCACGGTTTTTTCAAGATATGTAATATATTTTTGAACTTTGTTGACAAAATGTATTATGTAGGTATCTGAAGAACCGTGAAATATATTTGAAGATTGAGTGATTTTAATGTGCAATAGGTCTTGGCGTGTTGTATAAGTGGAATGTGAACGGAACTACTGAGTATTGGTTGGGAATGTGCTGAACGTCGGGTTGTCTTCGATGCGGTTGTGTGTGGAATGTGTTTAGAACTATGCTGTTCAAAGACTATGTGAATATGTTATTATATTGTATTTCTGATATTTCACCCTACCCTTATCCACTCACCTGGGGGGCTATGTTATATCTTTGTAATTATTTAAGTGTATTTAATTTTAACATTGCTTTAGCAATATTCATAACTTCTTCGCGGAATCTTAACGTCATTAAATCTCTCATATATCTTATTATTGTAGTAAAATCTAGTCTTACGTTATAAGGCACGACAAGGTCTTGGACTGTATATAAATTTATTTTAAGTAACACAAATTGTGAGAATATTTACTATGAACGAAGAAACGATTAACAAGCAAACATTAATACGTTAACAGTAAATATTTATCTCAATAATATGTGATATATAGAATACTATTTACTTTTACGGTAGGAACAAAATCTCAACCTAACCTAACGGCAAACTCCTTCGTACCCCCTATAAATCATCAATCATTAAGAAATTCGCCGCTGCTTAGAGAAACACGCCCAAACTTGATGTTTAGATAAATTAATTAAATGTGAATTTGATGTCTAAAATTACCAATTGATATTAACAATATGTGTATAATATACTACTTACTCCCTATTGGTATAGTGGCGTAACATGGTAGGTATGAAACAAAATCAAAATTTATAATATCCTAACTAAGCCTGTAAGTACTTAAATAGTTGTAAATTGACGGGTACGGTGAACACGGTTAATGTACAATGTAGACCATCAACGCAAAAACAGCCACAGATTGTGGTAACATATTTAATCACTAACTGCATGTATCCCCTCCCAAGCACCTTCCTATAGCGGTCTGTGGTGAAGGGTTACATAAATCACGGTGTAGGGGTAACATGTGTATACTCGCTAACTGCATGGCCTTTATCCACTTCACCTTTCCTAAAAAAGTCTCAATAGCTTCTAATAGGGTGTTGGTGCATAACTATGAACTTTTACTAATAGCATGCTCCCATCCAGTTTACATGTCCTCCGCCCAGCACAGTACAGTATACGACTCCAGAACTTCTGCCGTACCTGCCTCTATGTAAATTATTAGCAAATATATTATACGCGATGAAGTTCTCATCCACTTACAAATGTCGGCTTAGTCACGAATATTATTGTGATATAATGGTCATATCACTGCTATTATGATGCGGAGAGAAATGATATTTTTGGTATGTAATGTATTTTATTGCTCAAGTTGGAAGCGCAACATTATCGGATGATATGATTGATATTAATGTTCGAGACGATACTCTAATTAATCTTATATAAAATTCAATATTTGTTAATCGGTGTAAAGTAATTTGTACATATTATGATGTTATTCTTAGTAGTGATTTTAGAGGTCAAAATTTGTAACAAAACCTTTTTGAATGCACGATACAGTTCCTCTCGTAGTCCGTCGTGCTATCGAGTCAAGATTGGCGAAGTTGTAGCGATATGCTCGTAGTGAACAAAATTATTGTATGCGTATGAACGCGGCGTCTCTCTACTAGCAGCGGCGAGCTATCGACCCTTGCCGACTACGTTCAGTTATCAAAAATGTGAAAGGCTCGTCTACAATTATCTCATATAATTATAATGGACGTAAGTTGACACAAATTAGAACTATACAATAGAAATAATCTATACAATAACTAGGATAATAATGTTATCTAAATTATAATTGAAATATTATCTAGATGATGGTGACCTCTATGCAGTGTGGCGCCAGTGGACGTCTGTAAATTAAACATTTCATTACATTGTTAGGGTTAATTCGCGCTTTGTGACTGAATGATGTGTTGTGGCCTTTGTATGTAATTAAAGTTATATACTGTTACTGTCGTGTGTGTGCGCTTGTTGCATCAGTCGAAGTATTCATTGTATCGTCTACATAACGTTTAAATAGCATGGAGAATGCTTCCACAAATTATTTATTGTAGTAATCAAACTCCTAACTAGCCGTTAAAGTATTAGTCAAACAAACATGCCTTAAGTAATCAAAGTGACGTTAATGGGGTAGGAAGGTTCGCTTCGCGACAGCTTTACAAATATCCGCTTCGCATTAGCGCGTGTATCGTTTTGCAGTACCTACCATAGAGGAGTTTGTTAGTCGTAAGTTTTTATCAACAGTTTGTATTATTGAATGATGTTGAACTGGTTTTTTATAAAATGACATCCTGCGCGTTCGTTTTAAGGTATTGTTGGATATACATGTGGTGAGTCAGTTGTCCTTATGGGTACAAAAGGTTAAGTTATTGTATGTATTTCGTGTGTAAGATTTTATTTATAATTTTTACGATTGGGATCAATAAGTTGAATTTTGTGTTGAAGAACTTTATTTTCTTAAAAAAAAAAGAGAAAAAGAAAAAGAGGCTTTCGTTAATTTACGAAACGTCAACGAACGACTGAGAAACTAATTCCGAATATTATTGTAAGTTTATTTCGAAAATATGATGTAATTTTGTATCAATTGTTTTCCGGCGACATTTTCATATTCAATATATGTATTATTTCAATCAATTTATTATTTTATTTGTGTTAAGTGCCATAATTTAATGAATTAACAATTGATGAATATTATTATAATGCGTAACCATGTACACCAATTAAACAATATATAAAATAGACCCTTGTTATCATTTATTAATATTACTATTTTTACCAATAAAATTGACACCATTAAATAGCTATGACCTATGCTAAGCCTGTTTATTTTAGCATCACACAAAAATTAAGAATCGATTTTGATGAACCTCAAGTGTTTATAACTTTTTATTAAGCTAAAGTAAAATTACTGTGTTGTAAAACTAATAAAACACGCATTAATGGTGAGCTAGATTTAAAAGTAAAAAATAATTCCATTATTCACCTCCTGGCTTCATCATCACACCATGCATCGTTGACACCAACCATCAAAACGAATCATAGATAGATAGATAGATGTACTCTTGTTGAGATAGATGTACTATTGTACACAAACAAATAGGTTACAATATTTTACATATATTTCCTTACTAGCTAATGTTATGTACAATTGGCGACCTTATCGCAATTTGCGATATCTTCCAGAATCATAAGACCCAAAACTCGAGGGTTTACTAGTCACTGAAGAGTTCCACTATCAACCCCTGATTCCATCATTAATTCAGCTCCAAGATGCCAAATTATAGTATTGTCATCCGAACTACATATACCTACATACAAAGTTTCATTCCAATACGACAATATTAGAAATAGGTTAAAATTGCTGCCTGTTGATGCCAAGAGTCGTTTACATTGTTAGCTCTTAACAAGTGAATCCAATAAATGCGTGTTAATCACTACATATTATAAAACAAAGTCCCCCGCCGCGTCTGTCTGTCTGTCTGTTCGCGATAAACTGAAATATTACTGAACGGATTTTCATGCGGTTTTCACCAATAGACAGTGATTCATGAGGAAGGTTTAGGTGTATAATTTGTTAACGTTTTGTGTAAATTGGTTGAAATATGATAATGATTGTTGAAGATGTCTCTACTACCCGTGCGATGCCAAGGCGGTTTGCTAGTAATTTATATTATGCCTCTGCCGTTATAACGCACCTAAGACAATTCAAATCTGTATAATGTATTTGAAAGAACATCAGTCTAAAAATCTTTTAGATTCTTTGAAGACATTCTCAGGTCTGTCTATCCTGTTTATTCAACCACAGTGTTGTGCCTTCTAAAAGTGCTGAGCAGAACCTTACACAATGAAGCTGTGTACCTAATGATAATTGGTAGAAATATAGAGAGCGCCAGATGTTCAGGCTTATGATGTTTTAAAACAAATAGCTATACTACTCATATCAGTTAACAATCAACCGCACGGCCTGCTAACAAGCAACACTTGCAAAGGAAGCTCGATCTTTTAACATTACTTACCAACAGAAATAGGTAATGTCCCAGCCCGCGGCTGGAATTATAGCAGAATCCGGCAAAGTAAACTAGATTGGATATACCTATAAGGTAATGTGGCCCTATGTAAGGCACCAACTTACCATCATACACTGGCATAAGTTAATTAATAAAAATAGTTCCATGTTGCACTAATCTACAACATTAGGATATATAGATATAGCCATAAATAACACCAGGACTTCTAGGACCTCTGCCCTTCATAGCTGTAGGTATCTGTGGACAGCTTTATAGAAATATCTACCAATTAAAAATAAATCAATTCATGTTTTTGCCAATCCCCCATAGAGTATAAGAGCCGAGATTTAGAAAGATCAAACATCCTTTTATTGATTAGATTTATAGTAAAGTATTTTTAATATGACCCTCTTCAAAATTATCAAGTAGAATTATCATAACAGCTATCAATCTTCAACTTGAATAGTTAGAGATATGATAGTTTTAAAAGAACTCCGCAGCAAAATAATTATCAGGGAGGTCGGTACCGTGCAAGGCGGGCCATTAGGAGGGAGCGATATCTCGTCGTATAATAATACGTTTTAAATAAATAAGTTAGTTACTAAGTTTAATTTTGTTAAATCCTATATTTGTTTTCAATTATTTTTTAACCAAGTAAACAAGTACTTATCTTTCAACATAGGTACTTTCTATTAGGTATTGTTTCGCTAATTATTTTAAAGTTTATTTCTTTTTTCTTATTTAAGTATTTAAGCAAGAAAATAAAAATATCGTGTACGCAGAAGTACCTTAAAATAGCTACTACAAAAATGCTACTAATTATATAAATATCTACTTAATATTATTATTTACTCAAACTTTATAAGACCCCAGTTTTACCCAGCGTTCCTTTATTATTCTTGTTCCCGTGACATTTTTTACTATAGTTCAACTCTTACTGATCAAAGCGTGATGGAAAGAGAGTTCCTAAAGTAATGTCATAAACACAGCGTTTCTTTGATCTGAGGTCATAAGTAATAATCTAGAAGTAATATTTATTCTTAAAGTAATGGAATATATTTTAGTAGGTTGTTTCCACAAATTACCGCGGGGCATAGCTAGTCCTGTATAAAGTAAATACGACGAATATGACATTCTTGAATTGCTCAACCACAAATGTACAGAAATCCTCAGCTCTGGTATAAATAACAGACCCTAGTGTGGACTCCAGACGAGGAGGCTAGGGATTCCCAACAAACATTTTATAGGTTGCCACGACGTGCCAAATCTAACTTATGGTTTTATAAGCTGGTCGCAAATACGTTGCTATCACGTCGACACGACCGAGAAAAGGCCCATTTTATACGAATCAGTGTCGTAATAGAGTCGCGAAGTGGTTGCATTAATCACTAAATAGTCATGTAGTGGTCGCGTAGATGTCGTGAAAGCCCAAATAAAAGTCTTCTCATCGAGTAATGGTGTTTACTATAACTGCTTCACGGCATTTTATCGAATTACATATGTGCTATCGCGACTTTTATGAGGGATTTTGATTGACTGTGACGATCAATTTTATATTGTAATACATTATTTTCATTAACAGTATCCATTTTGTATATTTATGTATAGCTATTTGCATCTTCAAAACTAAAGTGTCCTGTACATTAATCTGTTGGGAAATTAATTTTATCGAGTAATAGGAGCAAGTTTTATCTATAAAAGGAACGCGCCTTATATATTCTTTAAATTAAGCAATATTTTCACAAGTATTTTTAACGAACGTGCTAACACTTACCTTTTTACGACTTACGAGATCAAGACACGACCATAATACAACGTCTAAACAACTTATTCATTCTGTGCACTTAGTATATTTCAGCCATTTACGTAATTAGGGTTCATTTAGAGATTTCGTGTATAAAATCAATTGCCCAGCTTTTTTTATTCATTTTAACGTCATACAGTTATTTTTAAGAATCATAAAAGAATGTCTGGTTACTGAATTTTTATACACTAATACGACATCCAGTCACTGTAAAGTCATACAAAAGTGATCAAATTGACTGAAAATCATTTAAGAGGCCATTTTGTCACTCTTACACGACCATCGCGTAAAAGTAGTTCCTGCGACTCTAATACGATTAATAACGGTGTAAAAGTTGTATAGGCGTTACTAAGACGACAGCACTGGTTATACCGCTAAAATTTGTATAAAGTCATATATGACAGGTTGTATAGAAGTCGAATAAGATGTCTAATACGACTAAAAAGTCGTATAAAGTTATGAGACACTAAGCCGTATTACATAATGAAATTACTTAATTACGACGTTTATAGCACTTCGAGACTATCAACTGGTTAAACCTACAGTTCAATTATGAATAATATCACTAACAATATATTTACCAAATATAATTACGTACCTACCAATATAGCCGTCACCGCAGTTTCACCTGCGTTTACGGTCTCTGCTCCGCTCCTTTGGTCGTAGCGTGATGTTATATAGCCTATTATTATTATTATTGTTTTAAGTGCCTAGTGCCCGCTCAACCATTTCTGGTCTTTTGTAGCTCACTTTTTGCATTACAGTTCACTGCTCAGACTTATGGCTTCGAGAAACCGACAGATCCTATCAGCCGTGATTGTTTGTATTTCTTTTGTAACCCTAGGTTAAATATTAAATAGCTTATAGCCTTCCTCGATAAATGGGCTATCCAACACTAAAAGAATTTTTCAATTCAAACCAGTAGTTTATGAGATTAGCGGTTCAACCAAACAAACAAACTCTTCAGCTTTATAATATTAGTATAGATTGAAAAATCCTAGAAAATGCCTAGAAATAGCTATCTTTTGAAATTTTTTTTCAAACGAACTGCAAATTCTTGTTCTCATCCCATTGTTATGTAGCAACAACCTTTAGTTAACAGGAAAAAATTAAAATGCGATATTGGGTGAAGTCTTTAATCAACATAAATAAACTCGTAAATACACAACGACTAAGCAGTCCTCACACTACAGCACACTACCAGTTTAAGAGTACTCGTAAAGGTTACATCACGTATTTGTGTTTCTGAAACTATTCCATACATTAACATAATATACACGTAGACATGTAGGCTGGCGCCAGAAAGGGCCAATCTCAAAAGCCGTAAACAGTGGAGTAAGACAATTTACCATTCAAAGGTACAACTGCTGTCATCTATACTAATGTGGCGAGATTGTATCTTAAACTTTACTTGACTTAAACCCAACAATGCGAGTTAAACATCCTTCAGCAATTCTTTGTATATATGTTGGTTTATCTCTCAAAAACTGGGCTCATTTGACGTATTGTTGAACGAAGTTTAATGTACGTATTAAGATATTGCACAATCAATCACAGCTGTGTTTAGACGTCCAGCGTCAAAGCCACTGACGTGATTCTTACTGATGACGTCATCACGTATCAGGCCGCGATTAGCCCGTGCAGAAGCAACACACATTTTTTTGACGTGACAACGTCTTATAAATTGGTTTGCCGGGTGACACTTCAAGAAACTGCGTTACGCTCCGCTCACGTTATGCGCTCACAATGAGAGCGAGTGAGAGGCACGCGTCCCTTCCACTCGGGCATGGTTAGCCCGCCTAAGAGCGAGAGAGACAGACATAAAATGTTTTAAATATAATTCTTTGTATAAATAAATGTTTTAAATTGTTACTATTATTTCATCCTTCTTCCTACTATACGAATGAATATTCACATTAAAATTATTTTACCACTTTAAGTCGTTGTCACGTAAAACTTTCGCCCGTATACCGACTTTACAGGCAACCAATTTTTTTTAATACTAATTACTTAAGAACATTGTGACGATCAAAGTTCAAAACCTAATTACTTTTAACATCGTCACATTTAAAATAGTCGTCATGTTTACTTTATCAGTAACTCAATTACTAAATGACAATTCTAAATACATATTTATCTCATAAAAACATATTTAGTATACGGAGTAGTTAGTAAATTGTTATTCGTTCTAGAAACGTATAGAATATACTATGTCTATTTCTAATTTTAGTGCTCTACACGCTATTCTATTCCAATGCAACAAATGAAAAAGATAAAACATTTAATAGCTACAACGATCAATACATATACTTCTCATCATTGAGAACCTAAAATTCAAAGAAACAATTTTTCAATAGTCGGCTACTTAATACGTGAGCCTGAAATCAAATATTCCATAACAAAAATAACTTGGAAGTAATTTAAAAGCCAGAATAATATTAGCTTGTTACATTAAGTATAAGGCAAACAGTTTCGTTGTATGTGCTCTCTTTGTCTCATATAAAATATCAGATCAGAGAAATACAGAAATAGATAAGAGTTACAATTTCTTTGTTAAAACAAAAACCAGGAGTAGAGGGTGATTCTCACACTGTTGCAGCGGTAGTGTAATGGCTAACGCGTCGCAGATTTCAGGGTTCGAACCCCACCCAGTGCACTACTAGTACTCTACGACCCACGATACTAGGATTCTTTAAAAAAGGGAAATTATCGGTCCAAGCCTTCAGAAGTTCATTCTGAAGTTTATTATTAAATGCACAATTTCATTTAATAAAAGACCCCACTGGCGCTAATGCCTCAAAAGTAATACAGTTGAACATGAAAAGTAAAATGACACTTTCCGTTAATTTGTAGTGGAGGTACCGTAATCGCTAAGGCGTGGTGCGTGGTTACCGGTTCGAACCCCACCCATTACACTACCGAAATGGACCCACAAGCATCTAGCTTAACTAAAAAAGTTAACAAGAATACCGGCAATATGAAACTCACTTTACTAGTAATCTTTTAATAACAAAAAAATAATTTGGAATTTTGATCCAATAGTACCTAGTGAACTTTTTCCTCTCAGACACTGCTTGTTATATAGAGTTGAGTCTTCATAGAATACGTATGAAAGTATTCCCGCAAAAAATACACAATGTGATTTTTATTGCAAACTAACACACATTCAAAAACTACGTAGTAAAGAGTTAATATCCCCATGCTAACATTTGTGCACTTAGTGCTTCTATAATATTTTTGTGCCTGACTTTTTCATATGGCTGTAAGTACTTCCACATTTATTGAAATCAAATAGCTTTAAGGATATCCCTAAAAGCTAATACTCTTCTATTAAGGACTACACTAAAACACAGAATCTACAGCACTGTGTTTTTTTGCGATTCTATGTCTTCAATATATAGAGAAAGCTGGACGTTGAGTGAGTGAAGTTCGCCGGGAACAGGCAGAGAGCTGAGGCTCACGAGCGCTCATGGGCCGAGCCACAGACTTGCGCCGGTTCCTCTCGTTATTTCTCTGCACCATAATATCTTCTTCATCCATAGCATGAACCTTGCGCCGTGGTGACAATGTGCGAGGTGTGCGCGGAGTTCTAGCAGACAAGCACCGGGATTTCGGACGGGCCTCGTCAGTCCATTCGTGGACGGACATGTAATAGTTGTTATCCTGTATAAATAATATATATATAAATACCACTGAAGTTAAAGGAGGTTGTGATGTAGTTAAAAAAAATTGGGACAATGGTTAGTAAACGCTGGCAGGATGGAACAACACCAATTTTTAATGTTTCAATTATTAGGGTTAAGTTAAGGATAAGTTCAGTGGCGGATTTACCAGTAGGCTGAGTAGGCTGGAGTTTAGGGCGGCAGATTTTAGGGGCGGCAAATTTGGGGAAAACATTTTTATTTGTCTTACAAAAATTAAAAAGATTCATGTTTACAAATATACCTACCTAAATGTTAATAGGTACACAAACAATTCAACATGTAATATGTTTGACCACCTATATAAATGTTTTTACAATTTTCGTAGTTGCGTTTGGTTGCGGGCGGGTACGAGTGACACGACCGTTCTGTAGAGTGTCTGGCCAACACAGTTCGGGTGAGAGTGTCAGTCTTCGTCGGACATGAGAGTCTAAAAAACTGTTATGACGCCACCACCGAAGCTTTAACATTCACACAAGATACAATTGAGTACAACAGGGATTTAAAAGTGTTCTCTCAGCACTTGGGGAGGCCCCATCTAACGAAACTCAACACTGAGAATAGCAGTCACCTCAAAGTGTCAGATTCTCGATGAGATCGAGAAGTTTTATGGACAGCTGTACAAATCACGGATGATAGAACCAACGACACTCAGTGATGATGACCACATAGCCCCATTAACGCGTCATACGCGTCTGTCAAGCAGCTAAAGAATAACGAATCTGCTGGGGATAACGGAATTACTACCGAGCTCCTTAAGGTAGGCCAGATGCAATTCCTGAAAGAGCTAGCGAGTCTAAATTAGGTAGCAATGAAAAAGCCGATGTACTCGCCGGAGCTGGTGCAGACAACCAACTTTTGTGGCCCACTAATGCGGTACCAAAGTATTAACCTAGAGTTGCACATCATGCTACCGCACGCAATACAAACAATCACTGCTGATAAGATCGGGTGGTTTCTCGAAGCTATAAGTCTGAGCAGTGAACTATAAAGCAAAACTGCGTTACAAAAGACCAAAAATGGTCGAGGTAGAACTAGACATTTAAAACAATAACAATAGTAGGTAGTAGTTTAGTTCCGTCCTCTAACGTACTTTTCTTCAAAAGAAGAGACAACATCTTGTTGAAGAGCCATCTCACTGCTGAACCATATCTACAAGTTGTTTGAGAGTCTGAAAAAACCGTCACGCGAGCTAACTCGACGAAAACGCTACGGCACCGTGAACAATTCACAATGTGTCGAACAGTATGGATATGCCATACTGTTCGACACATTGTGCAAAAGACCGAGAAGTGTTTTCAGCCGCTGTGTACAGTTTTTGTTGTCAACGAGAAAGCCTTCGACTCCATCGAGACCTGGGCAGTTCTGAATACTCTGTAATGACGTCGTGTCGACTGGCGATATATCGAGGTGCTGAAAAGCTTATATGACACCAACACGATGACCGTACAGTTCCAAGACCAGAGTACAAATCAGATAAACTTGCAGCGTGGAGCTAGACAAGGGAATATTATCTCCAAACTATTCACTAACGCCCTTGAAGACGTCTTCAAGACACTAGATTGGACTAGACGGGGAATCAATATAAACGTCGAGTATATCTTACACCTTCGCTTTGCCGGTGACATCGTTATACTAATAGCAGAGTCGCTGGGGCAGATGGGCGAAAAAATAAAACACTGGCACCTACACCTGCCAGTGTTTACATTCACTCACAGTAGGCTGTAAACTGAGAAAGGTAGCTGGAATAGATTGGAGGCGAAAGGCGAAGAGCCGGGTGCTTTGGCGCACGTTAGGAGAGCAGTGGAATGCAATAGGCTGATGGATTGAACGTTTATTGAATGTACATGTGTAAGTAGTATTAAGGCATACCTTACCTCACCTCAACGGTAGTACATGATTAAACTTTTATTAGCGCAGGAATATAAGCACCATAAAAAAACAATGAATCTTAGCTAAATCGTTGGGTTGTAAAAAATCTAGAAACTGAGACATCGATCCCCTAGTTCACAATCATACTAATTATGAAAAACGGTGGTGTAATTAGTGCACAAATCATTGACAAAAAAAAATTGTAATTAATACCATTGTGAATTGCCTATCGAATCGAAGGAAGGAGGTAGGGGCGGCAAAATTTAACTAGCCTACAGGCGGCAAATGTGTAAATCCGCCACTGGATAAGTTAACATTTCTTCTAAGGATAATGAAGTAATTTGTCGAAGGAAAAAACCTCATTTCACACACACACATTTTGTACATAAAATTTTCACTCCAAGGAACTTCTTCCAAAGGCTAATAGTAAACGTATATAATGTTTAGATACTAAATATTTAGAACATAACTCCGTTCTCCTCCACTCCATTATAGAAACTTCGTTATCAGTGTGATTGAATATACCTACACGACGTAACGTTCGACACTATTTTATGGCGGATCCTTGTGTCGTTCTTTTATACTTATACTGGCAGGTCCAGGCCAACATAGTCAATAAAAAAAATGTGTGTCCAACGCAGTCAATAAAACAAACTGAACCTAAACGATTTTTCTAATATCAATCCTTTTTATTAATCCCCGACGCAAAAAGAAGGGTGTTAAAGTTTGACGTGTTTGTGTATCTGTTTGTCTGTCTGTGGCGTCGTAGCTCCCAAACGGATGAACCGATTTGAGTGCGGTTTTCTTGTTTGAAAGGTACTTGATCGAGAGTGATCTTAGATATACTTTAAGAAAATCTGTTCAGCCGTCCGAAGATCATCAGCTCTTTAGTAATCGTTGAAGGGATTTTCGAGTCGAGGATATTTAAATTTTTTTGTTTATGATTTCGAAATAAATTTGTTTTTTTTTCGCAATACGAGATTTTACTCAGATCATTAATTTCATCCTAAATGTTTTTGGCAATATACTCTTTCTTTAATACAGTGAAAGGGATATGATTGGCATTGGTTTTATTCTAAAATTAATAGTTTTAAAACTAAAAGAAATATCAAAATTATTTTAAATCATTGCATTCAAATGTTTAGTCAAGTTAAAACAAAAGTTATAATTATAGTGTCGATCATAAAGCTTTATGTCTTTACATGTGTATTGATTACCGAATAATAGCCTGGTGGCCTGTGTCACTAGAAAAAATTTATGTACGAGATTGATAAGAGAAATCACACCAATTTTCTAACTAAACTATTGCTCTTTGTAACTTAAAATTAATACATTATCAAGTTTAAGTTTTAAATGTTTAAAACTATTATATTGCTTAGCACAAATTAGTATTATATTGCTATAAATTATTAAGTAGAAAATAAATGACTTACCAACTCTCCGGCAGATAGATGGTTTTCTCAAACTATGATTGTGCAGGGTGAATTAATGGCTGTAATTAATGTAACTGACTACACTCAACATAAACAGACACTACACACTGTCTGGTGACAAGTGAAAACTATACTATCAAATGAAACCAAGTCTTTTAGTGTTAAACTGTATTAAACATTTACCTAATAGGTATACAATACGTCCTTTGCTTTCATAAAATATTCTAGGTCTCAGAACTCGAGAATTAAGTTGCTGACTACAGGTAAGTAGCTCCATTAGTTAAGTTATAACTTATTTATTTATAAGTTTATTTTAAAAAAGCTTGCGGTAATACTAATCAATTAGAATTTTGCATATAAAACTAAAGAATACGCACCACTTTAATTATTTTGAAATATAAAAACAAAATGCAGAATAACATCTACGTTACGATAAAAATTATTATGCAAAAAAGTTTTGTGATCAAGCTTTCAACATTCAATTAATACACACTATCTAAACCTAATTATATCTTATACTCATAATTACATATAAAAAATTTATAATAATCTGGTCAGTCAATCGTGTACCCGCACCTGTTCTGGCCACAGCAGAGTCCCAAATATAAAAATGCAATATTTTGAGACAATAGGTGTATGAAAAAATCCCTGTCAATTAGCAGTACTAACTTTGTAAGACTATTAAATGTTAAAAAATCTTTAATTCTATTAATCACTACTTAATGCTGTGACAAGAACTCCTACTCAATAACTCCCCAAAATATAATACAATTGCAATATTCAGTGCATAAAATCCGGAAATAACAAAACACAGTGATAACAAAGCCTATATCTAAGTAGTACAAATAAATATACACATGTACGTAGTTATACAATAGGAAGGTGTATAAATATCGTTTGAATACCAATATACTTTACTAACACATTGTATAATAGAAAGTACATATAAGTGCTTTGCTAATGAAATGGATTTTGAATGGTGCATGATTTGAAAATCGATTTATAACAAGCACTATTTAAAGTATCGACTACGAAAAATACGCTTGCCCTAATAATAATTACACTGATTAAGGTGAAAGCTATATGTACTGTCAACATTACTGAATTGACAAAACTGTAATTATGGTCTACGGAACTATCATGAATTGGCACTCAATATACTCTAACATGACTCGGATTATTATGAATGGACAAAAGGATCACTTCATAAAAATATTCATCAACTATTATGCTACAAATACAACGTTCAAATTTATTATTAGCTTCAAATAACAAGTTCAAAAATTTTATGTAACATTGTTAACACACTCAACATATTGTCCGAAAAGATATGCAATAAATCATTGACATCGATTTACAAATTCATAAATCCAATTTGTGAAAACAAACGTACCTTTCATAAATCGCTCAAACTGGGTATCGAATCAAATAAACTTAAACAGATATAAAATGTTATACAATAAGTTTGGACTCGTGATTATAAAAAATATTGTTCGCTAAGAACCAGAGGTCTCTTCGTGCAACCTCTTAACATTGCTGCTGATTCAAATTTTCATCCGACTTAGGAGCTTCCGATGCCGGTGGTGCTGGACTCTACGGTAAACAAAACATTTATTATTGTTTTGTACTGTTCAAAAGAAAATATATACTCATTAGATTCATTTAAAAACAGGCAAAAATTAAAAGACACTGGTTAAAACACAAAAAGAAAACACAAATGCATGTTAGCTAATGAACCAATTCCTTGTAAAATGAACCTTGATGTTACCTAATTAATAAAATGTGTACAAATATTCAGGCTGAAACAAAAATGAAAATTTGCGAATGTAGCCTTTCACCGAAATCAAAAGATAAAGCATAATTGAGAGATAAATGTACAAGGCCCGCCCAGCGGCTAGAAAAGGCCTCACCTCCTGCCGTGAGTCGCCGTGGTTATCGGGCACCGGAGACTGTCCGCTCAGCTGCTTGATGTACTCTTTGTCGTCAAAAATTTTGATGTCACCACCTCCAGGTTTATGCTTTACGTTATCCATTGAGCCCACTTTACTTTGTGCTTTGAAATCCAATTTTTGATTTTCGATCTGTTTCAAAAAGTTAGTGTGCACATAAAAATAATAATAATATATACATTGTATATAGGTTCCGGAGATTTAAGAGTATAAAAATCAAAAATAACTTTGTGTATCATAAATATTATTGTCAGCAGGCTCTCGGTCAAACTATCATTAATGCCCAATCTTATTACTTTAAACGAGTAATTCTTGTATGCATGTATTTATTTATGTATGTATTTATATTTCGGGTATTTCGGAAACGGCTCTAACGATTTTTTGTATACAGATACAGTTTTGCATTTTATGTTTAACTGCATAGTTGTATTTCCTGTTAAAACGCAATTTGGTATAACTTGTTCGTTAGGATATCAGGAAAATGATCCTGAATTTCATCCCATTTTTGACGTTCGGAAAATTGTGAAATTAACGGTTTAATGCGAAAAAATCGCCAAATATGGAGTTTTTTGTAATTTTCTACTACCATATTATAATTGCGCATATTGAACTTTTTTATCGTATAGGTGGTAGAAATAAAAAAAAAATAAGACCAGTTCGACTAAATTTATCGATTCGATTAAAAACTGTGCGTAATTAAGTGAAAAATTTGCTCCTTTTTGTCCAATTCCACTCGGCTAAGGTACTAAAATTGTAATATGACGAATAAAACAAGACACTGCCAAACAATTACTTCAAAAAAATATACCAATCGAATTGAGAACCTCCTCCTTTTTGAAGTCGGTTAAAAAGGAAAATAATAACAACATAATGTTCATGTAATGTAGTGTTGGTTACGTTTACAAGTGATTAGAATAAAATTATTAACAACGCAACGAAGGCTTAAAAGCTTTAATTGGTATCTAAAACAAGGAATAATGGTAGCGAACAAAATTCAAACGTAAGTAAAAGTTAAACTCATTATTTTTATTCCATGCTTGCGAAAGTAAAATTCCCAAAAGCAAAATCTAGAATAACTGACCATCGCGTAAGACATTAATGCCTTATAAATTAACTCTTACTAGTTAGTAAATAATCATGATCTTTATTTTTAAGGTTTTTGTGCAATTCCATACATACTATCTATTAATTATATACTATTAGCTGTTTACTGTTGTGTATTTTTTTTATTTTCACCTTTTCGCACAATTTATCGTTTACCCACGTACACTGCATGATTTAATACTCAAAAATAGAACGCCGTACAATGACATACAACGTCGTTTAGAGCTCATGGCTAAAACTACTCAGAAGCCATTAGGATGACATGACATCGATGTTGATAAAATTACATTTCTTTAATGCCTAATGTTTATTATCTTCTTCTGCAGTCAGCGGACGATAAATTGTTTGTTACAAATTTTCCTATCAAATGTCTTTTCTATTATTACTTATATGTACATATTGTTTTGGTTTTTATATTGAAACTTGTCTCAAAAATCTACGGAACCATGATATATACGTAAACAAATAAATAAAATTAAATATCGGTATTTTGTCAGTGCTGTTGCTAAGTTATAGTTTGATATACAAACGATTTAACATGTATGTATATAGGAGTGTATATTTGCTACAGTTTCTAGTACAAATGCATAATCGTTATTGATTTCCGTGGCGTGCTTGTCGATGATATTCGTGTAGGTCGTGTGGAAATGGTTAACATAACATATGCACGTACCTACGGCGTTATGTAATTTAAATCAAATCATTTTATGTCGACATATTTTTGGCATTCTTCGTGTAAAAAGTAAAACTTGCAAAATGTGAGCACATTGATACTACCAACATTCACATTTATCTTTTACACAAAACGATTTAAGATTTATTTTAAGTACATTATTTAAGGACACGCTTATATGTAACATATACGTTAATTTAAAGCAAAACACTCAGCGTGAACAAAACAGCCGCAGCCCCTGTCCTACCAGTATCTTAAGAAAACAGTGTTCGGATAATTTCAATCAATCTATCACGTTGAGACCGAAACTGCACCGTCTCACCAACCTTATGCCACAAAGAGTGGTAAGCAAAATGTTTATGTGACGCCCGCCATCGTGGTAACGCCCATTTTACAAACTAGAAATAATAATATTACTTAGTCTTATCAAACTCCATAGTCTAATATTCAGCATTGTAATTTGCAAAACCGAAGAGTTGACTGCATATCAAACCTATAATACAGGATATATACAGACAAAATGTGCAAAAAGTGATTGTGTTGACACAAACTTAAGTATAGAATTTTACTCACTGATCTCGCTCCATCAATTGCCACTGCTGACTAAAAGGATAAAATTAATTTCGACAAAGTACTTGATACATTACTTGTGGAGTTCTCTAGTTTTACATCGAGTGCTTCTAAAATACGTGTACCGATGTAACTGTTAACATCGGTATGATATTTGATTGTGTCATCATGTTTACACCTAGTGCTTTTATCGAATAGCTCTACTCCGCTTAACCTACATAATATATCGACTGTGCTATGAATATTCTAAAAGTAGGTGTACTCACATTTGATGAACTGTTATAAATCACTGTACATCCCAAAACCGCAATTCTATCACCTAAATTGTCTTAAATCATTTTGGTATTTTTTCTGATCAAGAATATGTTATAAAGTTACCTTAACACCCCCTCCTCCAGGCTTATGTGTGATGTTAACAGTTGAAGCAACCTTCGGTTTTGCTTTTTCCTTGAAGTCTAATTTCACTGTTTCTATCTTCTTATCACCACCTCCTGGCTTGTAGGCAGCATTCTGTAGAGACCCGATCTTTGATTTGGCATTCCATTCTAATTTCGTAGTTACAATCTGAAATACATTATTTTTAATACCTTCATGTCCTGTTTGACTTGAACATCACACATATTTTTTAGTTTAAGTTCATTTCATTTCAGAGATACCTTTTTAGCACTACCGCTCGGAGTATAAGCATCATTTTTAGCAGCAATTTTAGGAGTAATGTTGCCAAACTCTATTTTCCTATTCTCGATCTTAACCTTTCCGCCGCCAGGTTTGTAAGTTGCATTATCCAATGACCCAATTTTTGATTTTACAGTTTTAATATTAGGTGACGGGGCGTTGCCAACTTGAATTTTATTCATCGGTACTTCTGAAATTATATATTCAATATAAGAAAGTAATTCTAAAAGTATTTTTAAGTTTTTGGCATCAGTGCCCTTGTTTACAGTCGTAATAAAAAATTAAAGTAACGACTAAGCGTAACATGAAGCGTAACACTGTAAAGTAAATAAAATGAAAAACCCTAAGCTTAGTCAAATTAAAAGACAAATAATAGTTACAATGATTTTTGTTACAGATACTTACTTTTCTTTTCAGTTGATGGTGGATTTTCAGGCGTCTTCGCTGTAGCACTTTTGCTAGATGACCTCGACAAGCTTGTTTTTATGCTATTGCTCGATTTTTCCTTCATAGGTAGTTTACTAGAAATCTTCTTATTTGGTGATCCTGGAGAACCATTAACATCCTAAACAAAAATAATATCTTTATGTCGTTTTGTGCACTGCTTTGGAGATACTTTGGGTAAAATCTTTAAAGTGATTTATATAGCAATAGTTACATAAAACACTTCAGATCTTAAGATGTTTTATAAATGTACTTACGTTGCCTTGGGTAGTCTCATCAACACCACTGTCGTTATCACCCTCTGAAAAGTACAAGTATTTTTATAGTTTGATTCAGCATACATTGAAGTGAAATAAACTCACAACGTTTGGCTCATATTAAACAAGAAGTATTTTATAGTAATAATATTTTAAAAACATATAAAATACCTTTGGGGCGCGATTTAGGGGCAGATGCTGTTTTTCGCGGTGTTGTTTTCTTTACGTCTGAGGAAGCTATCGATGTACTCAATTCATTTGGTTTTTTTTGGACGAAAGTGGGTGGCTTAGTATCTATTACCGGAGACTTCGGAGGAAGTATTTTATTTGATGTTAAGGTAGGATTAGTTTCTTTACTGTTATCTAATCCTGTTTCAAATTTTGGCTCAACCTTAGGAGTTTTAGGGCGCTCTGAAGTTCCGCTTATGGGTTTGTTAGGTATTATGGAACTTGGTGGTTTCTTCTGTTTAGGTTCAGGAGAATCATCACTTCTAGATAAAGATGGCGACCGATCGGATAAATCTTCTTTCGGTTTCGGAGTATCACTGACAACTTTCCCTGATGACAAATTATTTTGCAAAACTACATCGTCATCATCATCTAATTTCTTTTTTGGAGTTGGGGTTGAACTTGGAAGGACACCTATAAAAGACTCTGTCATTTTTGAACCCGATATACGTGATTCTGGACGATCAGGAGCATCTTTTCTACCTTCGTTGGATATTTCTGACTTGATACTTTCTTTGGATTCGCGGATACTTTCTTTGCTGTCTATTTTACTTTCTTGTATTAATGACAATCCTGGACTTCGGCTAGTAAAATCATCAATTCTGCTCCCTATAGCGCTGACAGATTTGCGACGATCATCGTCAGTTTTCAATGGACTTGGAGCTCCTGGAGCAGCTGCAATACTGTAGCTTCTGCTTTTTGCCACTCCTGGTCCTTCAATTCCATTTTCAGATTTGTTATCATTTTGGTTATCACCTGCAACACTTTGATTATCCAGGTTGGCTGGTTTTGGTTGATAAGAACTAGATGAGTCCAAGCCCTTTAAAGAGCTTTGAGATGACTGCCTCGGAACTGGCCCTGGTCCGTTTTTATTGGTTCCGTTTGGCTGGAGAGTCTGAGCCTTGGTGCTGTCAGGTGTTACAACTGTACTAGCTGGAGGCTGCCTCGGACCAAACTGTAGATTATTCGGTGGAGGAGTGCGTTGTGTCGGCTGGTTTGATGGTAATTGTGTCGGCCTGGGACCTTGCTGAGGTGCAATAGACTGGGGACCCAAAGGCCGTAATGTAGCAGAATTAAGTCGAATTTGCTGAGCACCTGGCGGACCAGGTGGAGCTGGACCTCGAGGTGGTGGAGCACCTACTCTCGGCGCAAATTGTGGCGTTACAGGCCCTCCAGTTTGAAATTGAGGTCGAACTTGAGACTGCGGTGTCACTGGTCTCGGTGATTGCGTTGGAAAAACTGATCGTGAATCAACTCTATTCAGAGGTCGTACTGGAGGTGGCGGCGGCTGGGATGACACTGATGAATCCAAAGCAGAGTTTGGAGAACGACTCTCCGTCGGGCCCTTCAGGATAATAACTTACTATTAATAAAAACAGTAGTAGTAGTAGGCATTCATGATGTTTAACAGTGTTAAAATTCTCATTGGCTATGAGAAAATAGTTTTTACTCTGTTGAGGAATATTTAAAACGTCGGTAAATTTGATTGTTTTGTAATCTGTTTTTAGTGGATTTATATATCTATAATAAATGAAAATGATAAATGTGCATGTACAAAAACTGAAACATAACACCTGTATTTCATCACATTTTTGGAATAAAGATTTATGATTGTGATTAATAAGATTCTTCATTTAGATTATTCAAGCATGAAGTTTTGTAATTTCCCTACTCAACTTTCCTGCGTTACTTTCATCGCGGTGAAAAGTTACGTTGGTCACGAAATTTAATCGTAGGTACACTGTAGGTATTAACATAAATAACATTATACGAAGACTACATTATCATTTATTTTAGTTTTTACTTACATAAAAAATGCAATAGAATGAATAATTCTATGCAAACACTCAATATTTTGCGAATTCGTCAATAATTCACCAAATGGAGAGTGATTGAACACGATAACTGACGTGTACACAGGGCGGAGACAACGGCGCTATCGCCACGTCTCAACCATACACAACGAAAACAAGCTAACACTGAGTCTTCAATCAAATTTATTGTGTTTCTTGAATGTAGCAGCATAGCATTATTAGTAAGTATATTTTTTACTCCTTTGTTGACCTATTAGGATTGAATGTTTTTTAAACAACAAAACTATGGAATTCAAACCGATTGCGAAAGAGTTCCTATGGTATGAAATTTTTATTGCCGCGTTCCTGCACCCATTTCCGTGGTTCCAGTAGTGGCGTTCGAGAGAAACAAAACGGGGCCCCCAATAGATACAACTTGTCGCGAACTCGGCTACTGGGTCAACGATCAATTGCCGGTGAAAAATACGTATATTATAGTTAACCCGATTCAGTGAACAGTTGCGTGATTTATTGAATTTCTCTCTCTCACATACTGTTGCAGGAATTAAAATATCAGTATTTTACTAATCTTTAAACATCTGGATTAATTTAAAGCAAACTTTTAATATCACCTTCAATCTTTATTGCACTTGTGGTAACAATTATGGACCCTGTCGGGCACGGCAAAAGTAGAAAAGCAGTTTCTTATATTTAATCGTAAGTTTAAGGTTTAGAATTTATCATTTAAGTAGTCATTTATACAGCAATAGCATTTTTTGATTCAAAATTTGTTTTAACTTGGTTAAATATACTGTCCTTTTCTTCACTTTTTATGTCCGTATGTAATTTATTGTAGATTTTTATGGGGATTACGTAGATACTGCCTGAATGCATTATTTAATCTGAACGTTGGTAAATTTAATCTATTTTTATGTCTTAATGTGTACTGTGTATGGTCGTCTCTCTATGTTTAAAAATCCTTATGTTTCCCAACAAACTTACAAGTTTCTAGAATATACATGCTTGTGATGGTGGTCAATAATGTCACATTAAAAAATATAACATATTTTGAACGATTTGTAAAATTCCTACGTAATAACTTATTTACGAACGCCACACGCATGTACTGGGACTGTGTTACGCCTTTAGATTACGCATTTCTATATTTGAATTATTTTCATACCGTGAAGATCTTAGTTTTTATGAGATCTTGTTCCTTTATACATGTACCGATTCTTTTTATTGATTTTATTAAGTAACTGCATATATTTAAATGTATGATTTTCCTAGAATCTAGTATGGTTCACTTTTTCATTTATCGTTTCAGTTTTCTGGTTTTGGTTCAGACCGTAAAAATTAAACTTTGATTATAATGTACCTATTCAATATTTTAATATTTTCTGATTCAAAGTTTAATACATAAAGGTCAAATACTGTATCAAATAATATCGTCAAAATAATGCATCGATTTTAAAACTTGTCTATGATTGCTATAACAGAGGTAAACATCCTGAATCGCGTGATTTCGCCATAATAATTTATAGTAAACGTAAACGAATTCTCTCAAATTTACATGAAAAGACTGTAAAATTTCGCGACTGTTGACTTAACTTTGGCATAACATTGCATGCTTGTATGCTTATTTATATTCATAAACACTTATTTGCAAGAAATGTATACCTAATCTATGTTTCACAAATTACCAATTTCAAAGTTAGCGAAAACACTAATCTCAAACAAAATATTACAAAAGTTTCGAAGACGAAACTAATTCAACCGATTCTTTACAGTTTAGATTGCGATGTTCAATGCCAAAGTTTTCATGAGCTAGCCATTTGTGGTCAGGTTTAATAGTGGTAGCGTTTAAGTTATCACGAAATTCCGTGTTTCAATTTGTTATCCAATAGCCTAAACAGCTCTTTTATTAAAAAGTAGCTTTTATATCGTTTTCACCTTTTCGATATTTTAAACGATGGAGTGCTACTTAGCAACTAGTTACAACCTAAGTTACAGTTGTACTTTGATTTAATTGAATTGGAAAGTGAAGCAACCCTGAGGCAACTTATTTAGTGAGTGTATTATTAGTGCAGCAAGTATGTCGGTGCTCTCGTGAAGTCACGAGGCTTACCCTGTTCATGCTGTTCGCTTCCATACCAGGAGTATCTACTACGATTAAAGTTTAACACTCTTTAAACTTTAATAGTAGTCTCTATATGAAACTTCGTCGCTCGATGAGGCGATCGCTAATTTGCGATGTCTCCTTGAAACTATAAAAGACAATAAACATTTTATTAGGCATGAAGCCTTCACGCAAAACTACTTGATGCTATAAAGGTGCTGCGGTGCCTTGCTGACGCATTTAACTGTGAAAACTACACATTTATGCTCAAGTGTTCTAGTGGACGAGTGTCAAATACGCAAGCGACTTACGTAAGATTATAGTTCTCCAACGGTATACTAGTCATAAGATTTTTACTTCCGTTCCAACAATACCTAAGTACATTACCTTCATCTTGTCGATCCATTATAGGCTTCACTATATGCGATCGATAACTTATCTATTTACGAACTGAGATGTGACGTTACTAGTCAAGGCAGAGTAAGTGCTTCGCGACTCCAAGTACATATACTTCCCTATCTAATATCAAATTACAGTTTTCAAGCATGATAAGAAATAAGAACTTGCATCGCACTTAAGTTTATGTTTTAAAGCAATGGAAAGTATAATATGCTTAGGGTTTCTTGCCCTTAATGATTCGCGTTTGATCGGACTGAGTTATTTTTGACACGTTTTTATTTACCTTCACTTGTTAAGTAACTAACTAGCTAATGGCTATGTAGTTTGGATGACAATACTACAATTTGGCATCTTACAGCTGATCTGATGATGATGGAGCCAGGAAATGGATAGTGGAACTCTTGAGTAGTTCCTAGTAAACCCCTCAAATTTGGACTCATATGATTCGTTTTGATGAGTCCACTAGATTAGGCTTGATAACAATGGTCTGATGATGAGTGCAGGAGGTGAATAGTGGAACCTTTTTTAACTTTTTAATTCGGTTCGGCCTACAACATGTCTTTTTAGCTTTACTAAACTATAGTTTTTTATAGAGCATTTGAAATTTATACTTAAACTATTTAGGAGTAGGGACATTTTTACCTTAGATGTACTTAGTTACATTTGCATAAGTGTATTAGTATAAGTACTAGTTAATGAGCACAAAAGCAATAAAATGGTTTCTTCCTAACTGTTGATTACCCTCGATTGATTTGACGTCATTCGTTTTTATTGTAATGTATGAAGTATTAACACACGTACTATGCGTAGCGTTTCTTTGTTTACGAAAACCAGTCACCGTCTGAGCTATTTTATAGTTAGCAAGTTAAATGGGCAATGGTTTAGCGATATAATACGGAAAACCCTACCACTAACCACTGGGGAAAAAATATGAAAAAAAAAAATTAGAAATCCCTTACTAATTGGCCTTTGTCCTGCGCCAACCGGAAAGAACAAAGAACATGTCTGACGAATGGACAACTTTTTTTTACATTTTTGTGACTTTGCATGCATTATTAGAAAAATACTATTCAGATTTTTATTTAATCTTGGTGATTTTAGATTATATTTTTCTGTTATTGTCTTTTTTTTCTATAAGTAATTTCTTTCTGCTGTATGTGGAATGCAAATACCTATAATGTAAATTGTTATTGAACTAATAAACAAACAAACAAACCGTTAAATTTGAATCTTCTGAGAATAATAATACATAATATCAATATGTTAACTATGAAAAAGTTGTTTAAATTTATAAGGTTGGATCAATGTCAAGGTCTGACAGTTCAACGCCTTATGACCTGATCACCATAACATCAGACGATCGTTAGTATAGCCGCGTTCTTTCATTTTTGAAAACATTTTATCTCGGATTCATCAATATATTTGTATCTATTATATGGAGATTTGTGAGGTATTTCATCTTAAGGTCACTTTGGGTCGGTAACGGTGATAATGAATTTTCGAAATAATATAAAATATTTCTGCTTCAAATTAATTACGAGAATTTGTTTAGACTCCTCCAACAAAACGTATTGTACAGTCAAAAATAAAAGACAACTATATCATGTCAATGCAACAACGACATCCAGTGCAAGAAAAAAAAATAAACCATTCTAAACTTAGGCAAAGGTAGACACGCATAGAGTCAAGTTTAAATATTAATTTAAAATTTAATCTTATAATGAAGAGGTACCGGCGTCGGTACTCGTATTTTAGCTAGAAATAAAGTATCCTGAGAGTGATCTATATAATATAATAATAATAATAATTTGACACGTCTCGCATACGGCCGTCTGAACCCAAACTAGGCAGAGCCTATAAGTACTATGGTAACCAGTCTTCTGATGAACATACTTGTTATAGATAAATTACACCCCGACACAGAACAAATGATCGTGCTCATCACACAATTATTTGTCCTGAGTGGGATCGAACCCACCACCTCTGGCTCAGTAGTCAGGATCACTGACCACTAGACCAACTGTCCAGTGAAATCTATCAAAAGGAAATCTATCGGAGGGCAGGTTTGATTAGGTGAATCTTTTCAGCGCATAGTTTTCTTTGTTTCATGAAAACGTGTGTAGTAAAGTAGCTGTACGACTTTTCTCACGCTAGTTATCCTTTTCCAAAGATTGTGCGTAACAAGACACTAAACAGCTACGAACAACATCAATGACATACGTTGAGACTTCGAATCCGGTTGAGTATCGATTTTAGCTGTCTATATATTGCAGGACTCAATACACCGTGTCGTACGGTACATGATCGCATCCTCTTCGTTTCTTAGTACCCTCTAGGGATTCGATCCTTTACTGGTACGGTACGGTAAGCTGGGAGCTAAATCCAGATTGTTGCTTCATTTAGTGCGAAGATTCGGAGAAGGACTTACGAGATGTTAAGCGGTATTCCTTGCAAAATTCCTTGTAACAGTCACGTGTGAGCTCTCCACGCACAGACTTCAGTTCAAGAGAAGGTAATATCCTATAAGTGGCAATTACCAGAACCCGGAAAAAACAGGTTGAATCTCAATTAATGAAATTTATCAGTGTTTCGAAAAACGATAAACCGACTTCAATGCTCCGAAACAAAGCTAATTTGAACTTGTATCAGGAACAACAAATATAATTTGCCTAATACAAAATGTCGTGTGTCATGTAAAAAATCAAGACAAACCTCATCATGACACCATATTTGTGGAGGTTTTCAGAGGTTGTTTAATTAATGTTAATAGCGTAGGTAATGGCTAAGGCGTCGGGCTTGCAATCGAGTGGTTGCAGGTTCGAATCCCATACAGTGCACTACTGACGTGAACTCACTCCTAACACAAGTATTTAGCTTAGCTGGAGGGGTTAACAAGAATACCAGTAGGTAATGTGTGACAGACTTGTTGATGGTATTCATTTAAAAAAAAAAGTTTAAAGATATTTTATTATGCCTAACATTTTGTAAGACAACAAACAAATCATCAAAATTGAGGAAAAAAAATGTAAAAAATTTTATGTACTTTTTTCCTCTATTTTATATTATGTAGCCGGGGTAATTTGTATATTTGTTACGTCGTTAGTAGGCTCTGACTTCCCACCAATAGCCATTTCGAATTAGAGGTATGCGACCCTGACATTCTCGACCGCCTATTGCTGACATTCGCAATCCATCCGTATAAGCCAAAATACCCTTTTCCTTCCATTGCCTTCCCTTGTTACCGACCTTTCCCTTTCAATTTTCCCATCTTTAATTCCCAAAGTGCCCGGTTGACGACAATAGTCTTGCCCATTACGTGAATGGGAATAACTTATAGTTGGCCAAATGTAGGTGTTTTGTGCACCTCTGCTTACCCTTTTGGTAATGCCGGCGTGAAAATATGTATGTACTCGTCTGAAACTCGATTAGCATGTATATAAACTAGTTTCAGATAAGACACCAACAACGTTTTGAATATTAAACCTTACGAGTTAACGTCGCATGTACGTCACTTACTGACTTAGGTTACGATATCGAGACACAAGTCATGAATACATGAGTCACCTTGACGTGCTTACTCAGACGTCTCTAAAAATTTACGACGATTGAACAAAAGTATACATTTTCATTTGCATATAGCAAGATCTTCTTTATATAAAACAAGTATATAAATATATTGTATAATGTAGGTGGTAAACATAAGCGGTAAATGTAAAGATTGGCTGTGACGTCAAACTTATGTACAAGAAGTAGTTGGTTCGAAGTTCGAACGGCTCTCTGTTAGTTATCTGAACCCGCTTCTAACGATATGCTTTTTAAAAAAACTGTCAACATCTGGACAACGAAACTCCAGTTATTGTCATAATTTCATAAAGAACAACTTTTTTTTTTTCAAGATATAAGTATGTTATTGCCACCGTAATCAATATTTGACATTGGATTTGCTCACACCTTATTTGATTTGCACCTTAATCTTTGATTAGTCTTAATATTTTATTAAAGATTTTTTATTTCACTAAATCCGTCTCTTATAGAATCAAGGTTTGTGTGGCCAAGTATTTAAAAGTTATTTTAAATTTTTTATGCTCTTTAATTAACATCACAGAGTAAAGAAAAATTGTTAATATGATTCGTCACTAAATTGGAGTCATCAGTAAGAAATTCATTTCATGTAAACCAATTAAAGATAAGCAGATAGAAAGCATTGAGTTATGAGTACGTAATCATACTTCAATAGAAGGTAATCAATGTTTGTCTATTAATAGAATGAACTGCTTTAATTCTCTTCGTATAAGCACATAATAATAATAGCACTTATCGGATCGAGACTTGAGATCACAGGAATCTAAATAATTTAGATTTCTGTGCTCGAGTGTTTATAATCTCAAAAGATCAGAGAACATGCAAAATAATAGCTGGAAATATCCTATTATTATAGAATAAAAAGGAAAGTTAGGTATTAATTGCAAATGTGGCGCGTTTATTATTTATGTTCACTGTTCATATTATTTATGTTTTCTTTTTTTTCACTATCGCTTCTCTTTTATACTTTTGAATAGAATAATTAAATTTAGATCATCAAAGCTGTCATTATTATTTATTACTTGCAGTAATAAATAATACTATTACTTATAGTTCAGAAACATCTCAGAAATCGTGTTCAAAATAAAACGTGTCAATACTGACGGTAATATTTTCGACTTGGTGCAGATCATAACTCATACACAACTTATTATTTGAATGAACCATATACAGGCTGTATCTGACAGTGGACCACTTACTTAAATACAATGCTTACCTAACCAAATTTCGAGCAAATAAATAAATGTAATCTAATCCAACATAACAAAGAAAATAGTAATGTTTATATTGTAATAAACCTTTACTATCGACATGAAAGTGAAAAACGCAATATAGTAATTATTTGTGGAATCGTATTAGAAACTAAACTAGTATGTTTAAGTACGTTATAATATTATTGTAAGGCCCCCATCAGCCTGCTTATGCATGATGTCTTCGTATCTATCCTTGAAAAAGATAACATCTGGAGCATTTGGAAACAGGCGGTTATAGATCGACACTGGCAGATACGGTATTATCTATTATCTTTTTTTTCTAAATTACATTTGACAAAGCAACCTATCGTTACGGTGACTTTGTGTGTGTTAATCTATAATTCACTATAATTTTTAACTTCAATTCATTTTTTTAAATTGACGATTTCGAATATTATTGATGACAAATTTTATGAAATAAATATATTGAATTTGAATTTTATACGCAATTCGTCTGCAGTATGCTTGTATGCTTAGCTTTTTTACGATATTATTCACCGATACGGCTTTTCGTTTAGTGTTGGAAACAGGTGAAGGTATATGTGGGCCATAAAACATTGAACAAAATATAAAGCCACTTACTGTTTCAATATGTAGGTTCATCGTCATAAAATTGGATCTTCAATTTTCTATGTAAACAATGTAAATAAACGACGCTGTTAAAAATAAATTCTGTTAACTCTAGATATTTTCAACGCCGCTGACATCATCAAACTAATATATATAGACTATAATATTTATCCGAATTTATACATATCTAACTACTAACAGTCAGAAATTACGAATT
Source organism: Euplagia quadripunctaria (assembly GCA_963859945.1). Classification (NCBI taxonomy): domain Eukaryota; kingdom Metazoa; phylum Arthropoda; class Insecta; order Lepidoptera; family Erebidae; genus Euplagia; species Euplagia quadripunctaria. Next base: position 10,690,151 of record OY982571.1, on the reverse strand, counting down.
GAATATTCACATACTTAAAGGATATATTATATAATTTGCATACTCATGTCTGTCGACGTAATTCGACATGTTATTCATCTTAATAGACAGCTATCTCAATGTCAAAAACACTCAAATGGCAAGATACTTCTATCAACCTTATCCTTACCGCACTTGATTTAAATTTTCCTTTTAGCTGTCCAGTGTTAGATGTGAAAATTAGTGTTATCCGGTAGGTCATTTTATAAGGTTTTTCCTTTACTATCTGATGACGGCAATGTTTCAAACGTTTTGTGACTAACGGTGTTAAGAACAATCACTACAGGATCAAATCGACGAATATAGTGATAAACTTGCTTCAATTTTCTTTATTCATAACGACGAAGAATACCACTATTCATAGTTAATCTATTTGTAATAATACTTTAATACCATTACGGTGGCTAAGATAAGCTAAGTTTCATAGACATCAGTATCCATTACCTATAAACATCTAACAGACCACGTTTAAAATAAAGTTGAATCAGAATCAGTCGAAATGTAAGTACCTAACTGGATTAACAGAAAACATTCAACTGGCATAATTCACTCGATTCCTTCAATCACATTGCCATGATATACCTACTTGATCGAAGCTCGATTCTCAATAATCAACATATTTAACAAGCTAAAAATGTCAGCAGTGAATTTCTACATAGACTTGATTTTAAAGATATTATTATTATTCTGAAAGATCGCAACAAAACTGGCACGAATTGAACACATGTTCCAATAGCGATGGGAAGTGATTAGACAATCTGCAGTAACGTCATGCCGGCACTCCTATGGGAGTCGCCTACATTGGGAGGGCCCGACCTTCAACGAAGTGTTTATATTATGCTTTCTCACCTACCATTACCCTTCGTACATTAACACGAAGGTGACCGAGTTGAATGTTGTCGTTCAAGTATACGTAATACCTACATTGTTTTATTGTTTTCACGTGTTTGTCAACCGTGCTTGACTGAGGAGAATGTGTTTTACTACAGTTTAATTGCCCTTTTATTAATAGTTAGTTGCTAGTCAATACACGTGGCGAATCCAGAAAATTGCATGTATAGAGTGGTCATCTCGCAAATAACCACTACGTCGCAACGAGCCCCGTACGAAAAACAAACTATTTGTGTCCGAAAATTTTAAGTTTGTGTCCCCAGAACACAGATAATATTACTTTATCACGGGAGCTGTGTTTTATTTATAAAAAAAAAACAAGAAAGAAGAAAGAGGATTTGCGGAATTGAATATATTTCTAATTATTATTGGTATTTTTTCTATTGACTCTATATTACCTAAAACTTAAATTATCTGATGCAATTATAGTTATAATGTTGTATACCTACAAAGAAATATTAAGTGAGTACACCAACGATAAAAAGAAATTGCATTTACGTCATTTCTGTATGGCATTACTGTTTGATATTACGTTAGCGATGCTTCAGAAGTATTTACTGGTAACCACTAATATCACCACTTGATATTCTTTGGAATATTACAAAATACGCATAAGATATAAAGCCTTACGATAGTTACACATAAAGATAAGATTTACGTCCGTGAAAATACACAAATAAAACAGTTCTTATCAAAAGATAGATATTTGTATAAGTACAATGATATGAAATGCTTACTTTACACTGGCATTTTTTACGTTAATCAAATAAGAAACATCAGAAGCATGGGTACATAACTTATGTAAAACAATATTTAAGGTTTTAGATAAGTAGGTATATTGATTGAGGAATATTATTATCAAAGGAGATAGATTAATGGATATTTTAGAATTGCGAATACCTACCATATCTATTCACGATTATTTTTAAAATTACTTGAATAATAATGATAAATCTGACCTTGACATGGTTTAGTTACTACGACGGTAGGTACCTACTTTATATTTTATTGGAGTAATGAGGACCGCGATGACGTCGATTAAAATAAATGCTGTTATGAACGGTAAATATCCCATCAACGTCGTATATTTTTAAAAACATCCGTGATACCCAGTGCTGTTTTCTTTTTAACCATTATTTTTCCTCCGAAATCATTTTTAAGACGGATTTTAGTACAAGGTAATAATTTCCTCAGGATAATCTTACATTAAACGAAAAGGAAAAACGTAGGCACATTAAAACTTTTCCTCCTACATTTACTGCTGGCTTGCAGTGCAATAGATAGAATCACTAAAACATGAACCTGACGATAATAACTCATGGCCACTGTTTTTTAATTGCTATTAATTACAGTATTCATTGCAGATATGATTGCAGATGATGCAACCATTATACCACAAGAATAGTAATAATTGAGTTACATGAGGATTTTGCCTATTAAATAAATATTTTTTACATTATTTCCAGTATTCTTGTTAATTTCTCCAAGTCCACTTCGCTAGTCTATCGGGTTAAATTCGCAACCACTTTTTTGCACGTCTGACACCTTAGGTTTCATATACACGATCAGCACGTTGGCAACGGCAGAGGGAACAGCATCCGTCGACCACCGTCGGCGGCAGTCATCAAAGCGTCCGTCGGTGGCAGTCGTCGAAGCGTTAGCGTTTGCCGTTGACAAAGTACATACATGAAAAGTATTCGAAGTAGTAGCCAATACTGTCAATGCACTTTTGCCATTCCAATGGAATCTCTTGGTCGTTTGTAGAATCGACTCGGTTATCGGAATCCTGTTGACGAGAATCAGTTAACTTATTAAAGGTTTTTACCGCTTCAGCCCGGTCGGGCTGAGGAAGAGTTTCCAGCCATAACTCCTGTTTGCTACTGTTTGTTGTGCGGTGTGTTCACGAATGCTATTGGTGTCCACTACACGCTCACAAGCTCACTTGCGTTTGTGACATGGTTTAACCGCCTACCACTTGTAACCAGTACGATACGATGTCGTCCGATTCAGAATCCCTGTCTTTCCAGCTTCGACGCGATTTTGGTGGTGTTGTTTAGTGAGTTTTCATGGTATTTGTCTAGTCTTTTTCATCTTTATAATTTGACTAGAGATCGCGTAGTGGTCGAATTTCGACCATGGTTTATTTCATTGGCCAATATTACTTGACCTGTCATTGTATAGACTTTTGTACAATGACAGGTCAAAATATATACTGGACACTCATAGCTGTATGTACCCGTTTATGCATTTTTTTTAACTTTGTAGCAAATATTGTTCAAAAATTTTAGCATTCGTCACTTCTTCTCTGCATAAACTATAAGTGTGCGAAATTTCATACTCCTCCGTCCACCCAATTTTCGTAAAAAGGGATCCAAAGTTTTCGCTTCACGTATTAATATATAGATATACAAGAATCGGTATCATATTATCACTACGTTGAAGTTTGTTGCAAATTGCATCGTAATTTGAGATAAATCTGCTTCACGTATCAATTCTTCACTATCAATTTTCGTCTCCTGTTAGTAACGGGGATCATTGTTGAAATCAAAATTTCCAAAACGGAAGCGATCAAACCAAAAACGCACCGTGACATTGTTACTACGTGATGGTGGTGCCGCAACGGAACGGCTGTTGAAAATAACGCGCAATTTCGATTATTTCAATATTTTAAAGAAATTTCATTTTATAAAATTAATTTGAATTATTAATTCAAATTAAGCATATTCTAGATCCGTTTCTTTTAACTTCTCTTTTTCTACAATTATCTGCTATTAAAAATAATGTAAAATTTTGTAGTAGGAGTAAAGATCTCTTAGGTGGTGAATTACTTGCACACTATAGAAATAAATTGAGGGTAGTTTATCAAGATAATTAGCAATAAAACGACAAGATTCAAATACACACAAAAATATACATTTTTATTGCACACAAAATTGAGTTACAGTTAGAGATGGATGAGTATATTTGTGTGGCTGCCAGCTTCAAGTAAATAATAAGGCTTTATTGCACAGATCTTAAACACAAACACTGTTTTTATTTTATAATATTTGAAACGGAAATTTTAGAAAAAGTGTCCGTTTCTTTGGTCCGAATACGACAAATTGTTATTGGTTGTTTCTTTGTTAGAAAATGTTCATAGCAGCATTAAATATTGAGATCTAACAGGTGCGGCCCTGACGGGGCAGTGCCTTCACAAAAACAACGTTCTGTTATTTATCAATTTAGTGGTAGGTATAAACAAGAATATTATATTCTGGTTAAGGCGTCAGCGCCACCTAGTGCTTTATCGACGTGGTTCTCCTCCAACCTCAAGCATTTACTTCAATTTGAGGGCTAAATAAGAATTGTATTTAAAAAATTATATATTTTCAGAATAACAGAGGTACTTTATAAGGATTGACTATAAAATCGAATGCAGTAATGTTTAAAATAAAGTCTCTTTCAATAGTATTAATTATCTAGCCTTCCTCTAAAAGTAATTCAAATGCACGCAATACTATAAATAGCTAATTATAGTTAACTTATATATATCAAAGAATAGTTATTGTACGCACAGACGTACCTATAGACGTGGTAAGACTTAGCGAGGAAATCGCCTCACCGTCATTACACTAAGCGTCAGCGGCCAAGTGACGTGGTCAAGATAGAGAGTTTCTGTTGCCAAATGTGAGTCAGCGGCGATATAAAACCGGCGGCAAATCTAACCACCGCACATTTAGTATCAAACAGTCAACCCACGCTGTGTGGTGCTCATAAAAACATTGTATATTCTATAATATTAATGTTTGTAAGCGATCTTGATATCACGACTCAGTTGGAAAACATCAGCATACGGACAGAAAGTAAGTACTGCATTACATTTTCATTATGACACGACCTCTAGGAGTATAGTTGAGATTTTTTTAATCATAAAATTAGCAATATATTTCATTGAAGTTTTGAATTTTAGAACCATTAATTGTTTTTATATATAAATTAAGAAGTTAAAATTCTTTCAGAGGAAAACCGAGTCTTGAGTAAATTCAGCGAATATTTTTTGTTCAATACATTGTTTTCCCAAAGTATAAACGCAATATATTTTGTTTGATAGTGTATACATGTAACTGTATAGAATGATGTTGATACAAGCGTTTCACTATGTTCTACAGGCGAGATGTTTATCATTCTAACATAATACATCAATGCGTGGCGTGTACCATGAAATCATTTTCTGAAAATGGTTTTATAACATTTTTCCCACGACAATATAGATATTAAACTCTTGATGTTTACTAATATACGTTTATTTTTCTTTCTAGGAAACAATATGCAGCCTAAAGCCGACAGACCTCCCGTGTGCCCAAAGGGTCAACTGCCACAACTACATCTAACACCGTCAGTCAATGCACAAAAACGAAGCGAGGTGTCACAACAAACTTCGAATAACCCGTGGCTACTAAAGCCTCAGCATGAAATCCCACCCACTCCGCCACCACAAGCCGACCCACAACCCTCTGAATTCTTCCCCCAAAGAATAGGGTAGCTTCGCAATCTGGATGACGAATACAAATATTGAAATATAAATGGCAACTTGCCATTTTGTTGGACGACTTTTCAAGAAAGTCATGTAAAAATACGCTTGGTTACGTTGGAACTGAATATACGTAATTGGCGGAGACAAATCGGAGGAAATTTTAGGGCAAGAATTTTATGACGTGTGTCGATTTCCAAGAGCAGTGATCCTATTTCACCTCCTGAAAAATTGTTACTAAAGTGTGATAATTGGTGGAAAACTGCACCGCGGTATATTTCCATGACGATAAACTGTTGATAAAATGGTTATTTTTTTAAGTGTGTTTTTAATATAAGTTTGTAAAGCCTTTGTTTTGTAATGAGCAGCTTATTTAAAGAATTCAAATAAGGAATTCAAAATACTAATGTTAAAATGATATTAAATATATTAATTTTCAACTCGATATTATTATTGAATTTTCTTTCAACGTAATGACGTTAATAGTTAATAACCATAATCCTTTTTTTGTTTTAACATTCTTAATGAGCTGTATTCAGTCTATTTATTTTTAATTATACAGAGCATCATAAGACCATTTTCTACATACGCAATGTGTACATACCCTTTTCCTACACGTGCCATAATAAGTACGAAGTTCAATAAATAAAGAGTTCAAAGACCTTTCAATTATTACAGTTGAAGGAACCGTTTGACCCAAATAAATACAAAGACATAAAAATGAACCTTTAACTAATATTGGAAATGGAAAATTTCTACACTATACGTCAAATGATATCATCGATAAGCAAACACGTGGTTATATTTTTATTTGAACCGGCCGGCGGCATCCAAATTAAGGCACTGAAACTTTGGGTACCTATTTTGTCACCCTAATCCTTTGAGTTTAGTCTATTATAAATGATAGAACTTTTTAAAAACATTTCTGAATCACTCAAATTGCAGAGATGAGTAACATTAGAAATAAGTACACTTACTATTTCCCCAAATAAAAATGAATCAGAGCAAAAAAATATACCTAACATACAAAATTGCTACCTAACTACTAGCAATTACAGGAACTTGTTTTAGATTAACGACTGCTCCTCATAAATGATCTATGAACGCCATATACCTAACAAAAATATTTCAACGGCTAGGAAGAAAAAAGTAATTTGTCGTAGGCGTCAGTGTGTCGGCGGATCTGCCAAATAGTCCAATTGTATGAATACCTTCCTACACGGACTTGATAGCCTCATTGACTCACTTTCCAAATTAACGCTCTCTTAACACCCAAATGAGCTTAACACTTAGCCTACTTGTTATAAAGCAGCTATTTGACATATTTATTTATTTTTATTGCGTAACTTCCTACGTAAAATGTTTATACATGAAGTGATTTCTAAATCAGAACAAAATTCTACTGGTTCTTGGTATTACTGCAACAGGAGATATGAGAGTTCTAAATAAGTGCAATCTCTAAGATAAATTTTTATATCTTATTGATAGGAAAAAAAATCGAATAAAGTGTTTTGATTTTCTCGATTAAAGTGCTCCAGAAAGATACTAATGAAATTATGAAGTTTATTTACATACAGGAATATTAGATCGTCGATCAAATAGTAGGTCGGAACGAGACGTTCTCACTCAAGAAACTTCTTTGTACATCATGTTTATAACGTCAGCGCAATATTTGAGTAAAGAGCGATTGATTCAGTTTCTCTAAATTATCTGTATGAACAACAACGAAAATATAACCGCACTAATAAATGTTGGTATCGCACAAATTAACAAAGCCTTCAGAATTAATTATTATTTGAAGTTAATATTGCATTGACTGATCACTGTCATTGCCCAGGGAAAATTTTAAACTGTATAACGTGGAATATTAGGAAATAATTATATTATATAGAAGTATTTCAAATACATAACAACTTAGCCTTTAATTATTTAGACCTCATCGATAAATAGCCCTAACATTGTTCAATTATATTCACATAATATCGCATAATTCACATAATATGATCAATGTAATTCATTTAACTACTTTCATTGCTTTCAATCTTGTGTGATTGACAACAATAAGCGGGTAACACAATATAATTGAATGCATAAATTATTAGTATACACGATCAATATTTAGAGTACTGGATGTTGAATAACTACTAAATGGACTGTCGACTGTGATGTTATTAGACATGAACGCTAGAATGTTCCGGGTGATATCGCAAGAAGCCGTGATAGTGCTCACGTGACTAATTTCCAAGTAAGAACACTCACCTCGCCTGAGACGATCGGGAAACACTTTTAATATACTTTGAATTATTGGCTTTAGATACTTTAAAAAATACTGTAGGCTCTAAGTAAGGGGTGCGTTCCGCAATGGACGCCGGCAAAACCTGAAGTGTCGTGATACGTCGGTCCCTATCGGCAACCGAAGTTATATGAAGTCGTTATAAAAATCAGACAGGGCAATTTATATAATTTTTATTGACAGACTTAGACCCGGTATTAATTTTATTCCCTAAAACCATATTCTTCTTTCCAAATTAAATTTATTTTGATTATCCTTAGTCAATAACCAAGATGGTGTATAATGTATACTATAAATGTAATTTTTTTAATTTGTAATATTAGTAATTGTCGCGATATCAGAACGACTTATCCATTAAATTTGATTTAGAGTAAATTTACTGAAATGTGTATTTTTTTAAGCCTTTGCCTGTCTAAACGTTTATAGTTCTTGTGGAAAAGCGTCCTGCGCCCTGAAAATTGTGCGCGCGCAATCTTCACCAGCCACTGCCCCACAGACGTATACTATTAAAGATCACTACCCAGTTTCCATTCAAAATATAATATACATGTCCCTTTTATATTCGTATTGAGTGAAAAAGACGACAGGTATTGTTCGAAGTGATTTCAATGTGGGTTTCGATAATAGTTACCTACCTACCTCGTAGTCTGACGACAGAAAACATGTTTATTTTTCCAAGTTTCTACGTTCTTAACATTCTTGTCGTAGTTTTCCTAGTTAATATCTAAAACACGGTAATAAACTATAAAGTCAAGTCAGTTTCTTTTTTTAAAGGTCTCTTGTTAATAATGTTGTTCAAGCCGTTTTAAATTAGAGTTCTGTATCTTCATTTTTCACTAATGTCAAATCCTTTAAGAGTTTATAGTTTGTATTGTGTTTGTAAAGTAATAAAAATGGGAAAATAATAATTTATTTAATTTCTACAATGAACTTCATTTCATTTTTTTTTTTTTGAAGCACTGGTTTATTAAATGCTTTTAAGTACTGATATATAATAGTAAGAAAACCTTCCTCCTTTAATGTTTCTAACCCTTATCTTAATCAAGGAATTAACTGATTAACAAATCCCATCAACATCAACAACATTATATTAAACAGATCAACCGTTGTTGTCGACAAACTATTACTTATCTAATTTTACACATGTATTTTCAGATACTTACCGATTTCAATAAAAAGAACTAAATCGCTAATGATCTGAAAATAATTATTACAAAAACCGTAACTTTTGTAATTATCAGATACTTGTATTAATACTGCTTAACTAATTCTTCGAATATATTTATTTTAAAGTGAGTTCTGTAAAATCAATTTGATGCGACTATTAACCAGTAAATTTATTGACAATCACAATACAAATTGGGGTTTAATTATGTAGTATAATTATACCTCTTTTATCTTTGATTATTCGGTACATCTGATTTAAAATGAGCCAAACGTATTTTGGAATAACAAGGTCAAGTCTTGTTCACACGTTCAGTACCTGTAACAAAAAAATAAAATGGTTAAAATATGTAGAATTCTAGGGCAGACATTTCGTTGAGACCGGGTGTTTTGACCATGTGAAGTAACTGAGAACAATGTACGTTTTAATCAAGCACTGGTAACTAAAAATATAAAATTCAACTCGGCACACTTCACTCCTTCTCTTTGTTTATACCTATTAGGGCCATTATGGCCGCTTTTAGAACTGTTATTTTCTGCTTTCATCTAAACACTTTTTTGGTTTAAACTCCTTACCTCCTTGCATTTACCCTCCATAACACTTGGTTGATAGGTTTACGACTTATCCATACTAAAATTATAAATGCCAAATAATTCTTATTAAATGGGTAATTCGGGACTTAATCGCGATAATATTTCAGACAATACCTCTTGGTTACCCGACGTTTTGATCGAATTGCACTGATCGTGGTCCGTGAAGTGCAAGTTTCGGCAACTACCCGCACTAGGTCTTCACTATTTTTATTTTTGTTCATAGTGTCGGTACTTCGACACACTACACTTACGACTTCAGTATATATTTTATGTCCTTGCTAAATTTCGTTACAATCTGTTCAGCCGTTTCGTCGTGAACAGGTAACAAACAAACAGAGTTACTTTCGCATTTATAATATTAGTATGGATGTTCTGTAACGTCTGTCTTTATTTATGTTGCATTTTGATTTTGATATGTCTACGTCAATGACAAAAGAATATAAGTGAAGCGATTTTCAATTTAACACTATCAGCATCATATTATAATATTTGACAGAGGGTCACACTGTTATTTTAGTCGAGTTTATATTCTACGAGCAATTCCTGTGCGGCTTCGCTCGCGTGTGCATATGTATTTAGATATATTTTGCTCGGAACCCTAATTCTTTTTCCAAAAACGCTTATCATCATTGAGTTCATGACTGTACGTGTTCTTGTATTGTATCTATTGTAACGAACCGTATCCAATTTTGAAATATTATGGAAGTCGAAATATATAAGTAAAGTAAAATTGTATGTGACTGTTTGTTTCCTGAATTAAAAAAAATAAAAAAGTAGCCTCCTTATAACACCAGCTATCTGCCAGTCATAGTCCCGTCAAAATCAGTCCACCCGTTCCGGAGATGAGTCGGACCAAGCAAAAAGACAGACAGACAGACAAAAATTTTAAAAACTATTTATTTGTATGTATTGATAAAAAGAAGATAATTCTAAAAGTGCAAGAAAGAAGTTGGTTTGTCAATTAAATTCCATTATATTTTTGCCTAGAAGTTAGTTGCTTAGTATTTACGAAAGAAATTTCTAAATATAACCCAATCTCGTAAGTAAAGAACGTCTCTACGCATTTTGTACAAAAAAAAACGATGAGAAAATTTATGGCTTTAGAAACTATAATAATAAGATAAAAACAATATACAGGAAAAACACAGCTACAAAGTACGTTGTCGGCAAATTTCTAAGAATGATATTGAAGATATTGCATTCATTTAGGTTAGGCAATCTCAACATGAAAAGGAAATATTGAATTAGGTGGGTATCCTTTTTTTGTCTAGTATAGCTATTTAGAACACACCCGGCCTTTCCCAGGAAAAGTTAAACAATTTTAATCCCGCAACTGCTTTACAACTATATTAGTGGAGTTGAATATTCTGAGAATAATTCTTTCAAAAAAAAAACCGACTTCAACAAAAAAAACTAGTCCATAAAAGACTTATATATGGTTTTCTCATGGATGCCATTGTCAGAACTGGACCAAAATGGGACCACACGGGAAGCACCAGCTTTCAAATAAAAAAATAATCATCAAAATCGGTTCACCCAGTCGAAAGTTCTGAGGTAACAAACAAAAAAAACCTGTCGAATTGAGAACCTCCTCCTTTTTTGAAGTCGGTTAAAAAACGGCAAGAAATAGGCAAACGACCAAACATTATATACTTCCTTAATAAGACAAAACCGCACGAAAATTCACCCTAGATGATAAAAACTTCGCACGGAATTACGTTCATTTTTCCAAGTAAGACTCCATAATTATAGACGGGCAGTTTATTGATTGATTTCAAGTAAAGTGTTGGTACTGACAAAACGTTAACTGGACTTAACTAAAACAAATTTAAAATTGTACCAGTAAGAAGTTGGGCGACGCAATGATCCACCTCAAGCCATATCTAACTAACGTGCTATCCCGTATTTAGTGTAACAGTAAGCATCGGTAGTCCTTGCACAAGAATATCAACGAGAGACATTACCTGTGTAGAAGTTTTCCTTCGAGTCTTACTGGCTCATATGTGTTAAAGCTATGAACTGATGATCTATCAATTCTTTCTCCTAATCCTAACCAATGTTATAAATGCGAATTTGAGTTTATCTATTACTCTTTCAGAACTACTCTACCGATCATCATAGAATTTTACATACACGTTGTCATGGGAACAGACAAGATATAATTGTCTTTACCCACAAGAAAGTATGGTTTCCGAGGGATATAAAAATAAGTTTTACGCAAGCGAAGCTGTGGCCAAAAAGCTAATATCTTCACATGTCTCAGACATCATCAAATATTTATAGAATATGTTTTGAACATATTTTTGCCCATCTGAAGTCACACATGTACGCATATATTTCGCGCTAAGGCAGATCTCGTAAAAACTTTTAAGTTATTGTCTATGAAGTATCCATGAAGGTTACAAGTTTGGTCCCAACCAGGAAGTGAGCTCGCGATCGCGTGCTTCTCCACATTACTACCGATCTGTGCGTGTCACGTCCTCACTCATTCGAAGAAAAAAATGTGTGTCTCTAGTAATGTGTACTGTGCCTTTTTATCGGTCAATCAATACGACCTTCGAACTCTTTCGTTTACCGAATGGTTAGACGGAGCAAAAGTGAGATTTTATATCACCGGTATCTACTTGTGCATATTGCTACTCTTTTTTTGTTCACTGCTCTTCGGTTGCTATACTAAGTCTAATTAGAGCTTAAAAGAGTGGTACTCTTGTTCTTAATAAGACTACCAGCCTTTTGATATATCGCACCACAGAAAAACGATAGTGTTAACCTTAACCGTAACCTTGGTAGGCTTAAACTTGTATTTGTCAATGATACTGTTAATTTTTAAGGGTGCATTGTCTGTATCCCAGACTGATATAGTACGTAATATCTATTGATAAGAGTAGATATGTATTAGTTTTCAGTGAGCTGTCAGTCGCGAAGGTGATGTGTAATATTATTATTAACTGCGCCTTTAAATGTAGGTAAGGAAAATATTGATTTTAAGAAACAACTTTAAGACGAACGGTAACATAATTATTAAGACACATCTGATATTTTTATTTTCAACACCACAAAAAACTTCAGACACTAATATAATGCGTACTTAATATAGACAATACGGGTAACATTTATAAGTAGATACGTTATCTCTTATGTCTATTTAAATCTTTAAATAAAGATTGGGAATGACAAATTCTCAGAATATCAAGCATTATTTTTCATAACTCCGCATGATAATCCGAACGAAAATAAATAATTACATAATACCGTGTTAGACTCCTGGCCTCCACCCCCTGTTGTAGCCGGCCACGAACCGCCCGCAAAGTTACCCTATTTGTAGTATGGAGAAAGTAAGGAGACAACAAGAGTAACAATAGTTAGCTCACAATAGAGAAAATGTCATAAAATATTAATACCTTTCATAACCCCACCCCCTATGGAGAGTATTGATATTTTCTGTTTTTTTTTTTGTATTGTCAGGAAAGTATTGTCATGATGTAACGTTTACCACTGCCGTACTAGATACGTACGAACGCTGAGTTTAGCCAAGTTGTAAAACCCCGAATAGACTCACCTGTACTCCAGTGCACCTGTATTAAATAGCAGTGCCACCAACATTTTTTTCAAAAAAACTAAAAAATGCGTTAGGTATGCCTATATTAATTATACCTAATAAAAATTATATTAAATGATCCAAACGTGTATTTCTATACTTATTCAGTTGTTCAGGAATATTTCATGTCAATATTATACAATAGTATACATATTGTACACCGTGAACTAAGTCTTTAATTTATAAAAATAAACCTATCTTAACCATCTTATAAAAATCTTTTATAGATTTATAATTGATTAAAAACCAAGCTTGGGCGACAAGAAGCACATATAGTATATACCCAGATACTTACACGTGAAAAGCAAAACCCGGTTTTTTTCTGTCGCGCATTCTGGAAAAGTAAACTTATTACCAAAAGTAAATCTGGCCTCAGGGTATACGTAACGATAATAAACTGTGTTTAGTTAAATTAATGTCACGTTGAAATATAAAATAGACACCTACTACCTACCTATCTTATTGTATTTCAATTATTGTATATCACACACTAATTCACTACATTGGTAGAAAGGTTTATCAGTAAGTGCTAAGCTTTGTCTATATAATTATATTACATAAATAATCTTAGATATACTTACTATACATATTATTATATTGAAAGTGGTTTGCTTATAACAAAAGCGATAACAATAGTTTTGTAACTGGGTCAAATGTTAAGAACATAATATGAAATATTATATTATAGAAAATCAAAATATCGCAGTCGCTTCACCCGAGAAGTTCCCCGAGTCTACAGCGGACCACAGCTAAACAGTCTTAGTTTATTAACATAACTAAGTACTTGGAAGATATTCTCTTCTTCTCTTCTCACAAATCCCCATAATCGCAAACAGTTACTCGTTTGTCCACATTACCAAGGCATAAAAACATAATAACCCTCAACATCAAGCAATACATTTTGTAATATTGCAATAGTTTACTAATAGTTTTTTAAATATGATATCACTGCATTCTTTACTTTATGTTAACACTATATCTGTGGCAGATTTTAATAAATCTTTTTGTTTTATCTCTTGTTTTACATCTGAAAGGTACCTAAAATATGAGAACACATATAAACAATTACAATATTTAGGATCATCCGTATCGGTAATCTGTGCTTAAAATACTTAAGTACTACATACATAATTATCGCGAAAACAATAAAAGATTTTAAGTTTTTTCACTACTTATCTGTAAAATCAATATTAAACACTTGCAAAAAAAAAAAAAGCCTAAACAAATATGACTATTCACTACATCAACATTAATTGGTATAATGTTATTCAAATGTGATTAAATCAGATTCTACATTTATTGGGCACGTATTTGTGCAAACCTTATCATCACCTACAATCAAATTTTATTTGGGTAAGTAGGTAATAATATAATAAGTGCCGATAATCGTCTGTGTGTCAATTAGGATCAATATCATTTAATGATTTGTTTTGTATTTTTTTTAGTTTTTCTAATAAAATGTGTCATTCATCACTCACATTAGTACTCTTGGTAATCCTTACAACTAAGCTTAAAGCTTTTAATAAAAGTGGTTTACGTCACTACTGGACAGGATGAGATTCCAACAAGCAACATCTCGTCATTCATCACTCACATTAGTACTCTTGGTAATCCTTACAACTAAGCTTAAAGCTTTTAATAAAAGTGGTTTACGTCACTACTGGACAGGATGAGATTCCAACAAGCAACATCTCGTCATTCATCACTCACATTAGTACTCTTGGTAATCCTTACAACTAAGCTTAAAGCTTTTAATAAAAGTGGTTTACGTCACTACTGGACAGGATGAGATTCCAACAAGCAACATCTCGTTTACAAGACCCTTTCCTATTTTTTCGTACGAAATCCCCCACGAGTCATCACCTCACCGAAGCTAACGGTGAAGTGGTATGTCGGAATCGAACCGACTAAAACCAAAGTGTGGTCCACACAGTGTTCCGTCACAAGTGGGTCTATTGCAAGATTGCAGGATACCCTAAGAAGGAAGCCTCCGGGACGTTTACAAGTCCCTAACTATTACGCTATCGCTGCGTCTAAAAATCTAATGACATTACTAAAAAAGCTTGTAATGAGAGTAATCTTTGTTTTATTGCATCGTAGGGTGTAATTTGGAATAGCCTGGTACCAAGTACCCTATATATTTATCATAAATCATAGCATGTACCGAAATCTCAATCCCCCTCAATTAGTGTTTAGTTAAAAAAGAAATAGGTACTTAATTAAGTTTAAAAAAAGTATCGCACGGACTTCAATGCGCCGAAATCATGATAAATTGTAATAACCTTTATTCCTCATTTTTTTTTATGGCATAAGGGGCAAACGAGCAGACGGGTCACTTGATGGTAAATGACTACCGCCGCCCATGGGCACTTGTAACTCGAGAGTCACAAGTGCGTTGCCGCCCTTTAAGATGGGAGTAAGAGAAGAGGGGGAGGAGAGGGAAGAGTAGGAAGAGGGGAGAGGGGGGGAGGGGAAGGACGGGAATAGGGGAGAGGGAAGGGTTAGGGCCTCCGGTAACCTCACTCACGCGGCGAAATGCAATGCAAGCATTGTTTTACTGCCAGTTTTCTGTGAGGCCGTGGTATCGAGTGGAGTCGAGCCGGCCCATACGTGCCAAAGCATGGCTCTCCCACAATTCCCTTAATTTTCCACCCTTAGAAGTGGAATATTTTTTTCTAATTTAAATGGAACCTACCTTGAGTACAAGCAATTCCTTTATGAAATAATTATTGAAATCGGTTCACAAAAGGCAAAGATATCGTAACATACACATAAAAAAAAACAGTCAAATTGAGAACTTCTTCATGTCCATGACTTGCATGCATCACATGGTTTAAGAATATCTTGTTTCCTTACATCAGTGACATCTATACACGTTACGTTGGAACAACAGCAAGAAACAATACAACGCCATCTATCCAAAGTTGCAGTAACTACTAAGTCGTTAGTAGCATAATTTCGTGACTCGTAGCACAAAAGTTAAAGCAGTTCCAAGGAAAACTTTACACTAGTGATACCCAGTTTCCACTAGATGGCACGGTAAAATATAATATACTTTTGTAAATGAAAGTAGAAAATCATTACGTCAGCAATGTCGAATATTTTTAAGCAAAAAATTATTAAAGTATTTCTGCTCGAATTGGAACTGCCCTACTGGGAAAAACCTTAAATCCACCCAAAACATCGATTAACGAGCACTGAAAACGAAGTATTGTAGCTTTAGTGGTCAGCAGTTTTGTCAAGCGCCATGGCTGGGCCCCGTGCCAATCGCACTCCACACTGCGATCGGGTTGGTAACGTAACCACGTAGGTATCTTCTAATTAAGTTGTATGCAATAAAGAATAAATTAATGAAAGACTTGAAAAGATAACAAGTATTTCAATTTTCCATTTCCTAAGAAAAACCTTGAAGAAGAGTTCAATGCACTCCCTTATCAGGGCAATAACTAAATGTAAATGTAGTATGGTGAAAAAACTAATTATATTGCGAGTTCACAAAACTGTTACTTAATCAACTTCTCATACTTTTTTTTTGTATTAGACTTTGTTAGAAGGCTACAAGATTTTCTGTTTGTTCAACAAATTCACAGTTTTCGATGTCAATACAGTTTTTCAATATATTTGTAATAATTTATAGTATATTTAATATTTTTAATAATTTACCATAAAAAACGTTATAAAACTAGTCAGTGATTATTTACTACCTAAACATAATAGGTAGGTGCAGTAGACTTTAAGCGTAACGATCCGTGAGAATGGTTTCCTAACAATGGTTCGTGGCTAAGTACCTCACGGGCACCTTCCAAACCCTTTCATTGCTAATAGCTTGGAAGGGTTAACCGTTCTCAGTCTCATTCACCACGGAATGTACAGAATCGTGAAATATTTCGCTGTTTATTTGGGTGGTTTAACCTGAAATTTAAATGGAAGCCGTAACTCTACGCTAGAGATAAACTGTTTTTTTGTTATCTTAAATGTCAGTCCTGTATGGCAACGAATGCCGGGCACAGGCTTCCTTTCGTTTTGAATAATGCAAGACTAAAAGTCCACGAGTACCTTAAACAATCGTTGCTATCACCAGGGGCAGTGCCAGTTATTACCAGTTACGTAAAATGTACTCGTATGTAAACTAAAAACTCATATCTACTAATGTAATGTCTCTTTATTTAATTTTTATATGTCTAGTATACAGGGTGTATATGGAACAATGCAACATTTACTTAAATCACTGAAAGGGCATGACTCTAGCATGCAGTTATTAAAGAGTTTTTGAAAAAACTTTACAAGTTATGACCTTTTGAATTTCCAGGAATTTTTACCTCCGTTTCTTATAAAAACAGGTGGAATTGTAAAGATATAGATTTTAAATCGTTCATTTTTTTTCTGATTTTTTTCATTCTTTTACTAAGGAAATCCTTAAAAAATCTTCGAAAACTTTATAAGTTAGTTTTTATGGATTTTCTCAATAACTGGGTGAGTTCAAAATTTCAAAATGAAAAAATATGTACGATTTGCTTTTATGAGAAACGGAGCTAAAATGCCAGGAAATTCAAACGGTCATAACTTGTAAACCTATAGGTTTTTTTTTAAAGTCAGTTACATTTTGTATATAATGTCAGTAGTGTGAATGTGTATTAATAGTGTATAGTATATATTATAATGTCATTAAATAGGTAAAGCATAGCGCAATCTATGTTCAAGTTAAATACTTCAACAAAAGTGTCTCACTCTTCACTCTTGCACTCACTCGTGGTGGTAAGAATCCTCGCTACCAGAACAAAAGTAATCTTTTGAGTTTTTGCCACGATTATTCTACTAGCGCATAATACTCCCGATACTCTTAAGGAGTCTGCTCTGCTGCTTAGCAAAGAATAGGTAAAAAGTACTTTTTACTTATTTTTATTCGTTGACAGTACAGCTGTTAAGTACTAAGAGCAATTGAGGTATTTAGACAAGATTGACGCATAAGTGTAATAAACTTTGACACCCACTTAAATTATTGGGTATGATAATTTGTGCATTTCTTTATAATAGTTTCATTATTGGGTATAATTTCCTGAACTAAGCTTTTATATATATAAACTACAAATATTTCTCGTTTATAACTATAGTGTTTCATTGGGACTCTAAAGTAATATTTGGAGACTAAACCTCAACTCTTAAAGTATCAAACTAGGAATAATCAAATTAAAACTTTTCAATGTTACTTTTCCTTACTGTACTTGATTTTGTTGTAAGATTAGTCTTAGACTTTCATAAATTTGTTCCCCCGGTATCAGATGTAAATCGATTCGATGCAAAGGTATGTTATACCTTTTGATTGCGTTAAATCGCGTTAAAAAGATTTCGTATGAATAATTGTATTAACTCATACTAAGAACACACAATAACATCAGTGGTGCCTGGGTATATTAATCATTCAACTAGCCTATCGCAGTCCACTGTATGAGGGTAATAATCGTCGACGCGGCGACGTGCTCATTGAACGAACGTGTATTTACTTTACATTATAATCACTAAGTCAAGGAGGTTACTCAAATTAGAGCCGGAACTACTTCCACTTATTGTACCATGACAGGTCAACAGGTATACTGGACACATGTAGCTTGATGTAGCCGATGTCACATAATTTTTAAGTTTATAACACATATTTTGAATGAACTTTAAGTATTTCACATTGCGCTTATAAAAGATACTTGGGTACAAAGAATTCGTTCACGTATTATTATTATATGTAATGTAGATAAGTAAGTTAGAACGTTAGACATAAAAAACCTGTACCTATTACCTGAGATGTTTTTAGTACTTATCTATTACAAATAACATGTTTGGTAGGTACGTATACAGTGTATCAAAAAGTATCAATTGCTGTGGTTTCACACAATCAACGGGTGTCTATTTCAATTTACACTAACTGAATATGTGTGTATAATAGTAGATACAATATATTAATTGTAGACTAGTTGTTGACAAGAATACATCATTTATTTTTACCAAAAATTATGAAGGTCGTACTTTTAAGTACATATTCTCACGCGTTATTCCCGTCTGGGGTAGGCAAAAACGATAGTGCGCCATTTACTACGATCCTGATATAAAGCTTGACCCTCTTCCACATTCATCAGAATCATCAGACCTTTTATACAAGCTCGCCGTTTGCCTTCTTTAGTAAACTGCCCATCTGGACAGTATACGTCTTTCGGGGCCTTCACGCACCGACGCGCCCACTCACAGGAGCCTAATAAATTCCTTTAGACATTCGCTCTTCACTCATCCTTTCAACATGCCCAAACTATCGCAGTATCCCTTTCTGAATTCTTGTCACTAGATCTTCTTTCAACTTACACCGTTTTCTTATCTCATCATTCCTCACTCTCGGAATCAATTTTACATTACACATACTTCTCGGTGAACGCATTTCCACGGCATTAATTTTACTTTCATGTTTCTTGTATGCATCTTTCGCTGCCTTATACATAGATGAGATGCCATACAAAGTTGGTGCAAACACTCCCTCGTGAACCGCCACATATGATTTTATCAACATGTTCTCACTTTTTACAAAGGAGTACAAGGCATCTTTCCTTGAGTTTGTAAACATACTTCCTAGATAAACGAACTCATTAGCTTGTTCTACTGTTTCATTTGCAACCTTAACTTCACAAGCAGTTGTCTCTACATCCCTTTCGAACAGCATGACCTTCGTTTAGCTTGCATTTATTTTCATACTTTTCGCTCCAAGCTTATAACATTATTCATGATTGTAATCATGTCCTGCAACTCATTCGCCGAAAATGCAAGTAAGAATTGCTCATCGGTGTAGAAGAGACACTTGACACGTAACTCGCCCATATGCAAACCGTACTCTCTTTCAATTTAGATAAACAGCTAAGATCCATAAATATAAGTTCACCACGGAAACGTTACACACCCCTAACGGATACCCCCAGAGATATCAAACCAATCCGTGTAGGCACCATTTACTTTGACAGAGGCTTTGGAATCCATGTAGAGTATTGTAGAGTTACTTCAAAGCTCGTATCAAAATATCATTCAACACATTCATCGATAGTGTCGACCACAGTTCATTCCTCTGTACTATATCATAAGCCTTCTCCAGATCTAAGAATGCTCAAGACACCTGGTTTTTTGCTAAAATCACTGTGATACACCTTAGGGAGAAGATGTGATCCGTATGGCGGATTTACCAGTAGGATGAGTAGGCTGAAGCCTAGGGCAGCAGATTTTAGGGGCGGCAAATTTGGAGCCTACATTATTTTTTATGTCTTGTCCTGAGGTATCGAATTAGATAGACCGACTGGTAGGGGCGGCAAAATTTTACTAGTCTACTGGCGGCAAATGTGTAAATTTATATTTCCTTTTCTGAATCCCGTGTACACATTCCCAATCTTACTATCTGTTATATGCATAACTATTTCTATCAAAATTCTTGCATACATCTTACCAACCACACCTAGAACGCTGATAAATGAGATTTTAGTAGATAGAGAAGACTTTAGTCGAGTTGATGTAGCAAAAAAAAAGCGGACAAGATTTTTGCTCGTACCCTACAGGTTTTGCTTTACCTGCAAAAGGTTCAAATTTATTAAAATCTAAGGCTTAATGGCCGTATCTTTTGATTGCTATGACTTAGAAGCTTGATTTTTTTACAGCTTCAAGGAACCGCTGACATAAGTATTTAGTATTAATTTCTAAACAAATTTTTAAATTTTAGAAAAGCAATCCTAGTCTAAATATCCTTAAGGTGCCAATCATTCTATAATTTATCCTATACATATACTGTTAGACCTATGCACAATCGGTATCCGATTGTAATTAGGCTGTCTTCTGTTAATCTTATATCTATGGAACAAAGTTAATATATATTTTATTTTGTTTTCAAACTAATCGGCCCGTTACGATCTCTATTTGCAATTTAATTATTATTATTTGTTTATACTTAGTTGTTATTGTTTTTTCTATTCTAATATTTTTTTAAACCCACAATGTTTCAGAATACATAACAGAAACAGTGTAGAAGATGGATTGAATACATCAATACGGTTTGATTTCAAAAAGGTTTCAATACGATGTAACACATAACAGTACCTATCAATATTTTCTTCCGTCTCACATCTAGTACAGTATTTCCAAGTAATCCTTGGATTTTCACTCAGTCTATTACATACTAACTACACAAAGATGTGTCCATTTGCAGTTCTTGAATCATCATAATGGAAAGGAAAGCTTTCGAGTCCTTTATAGTCTATGTAAAGCAAAAATGTAGATTAAGTTTGTAATAAAAACTTTTCACAAAGAATTTAACCAAAGTGTTTACGAATTATAGGGTAAAAAGATGATTGCCTCATTCTTTGGACGGACGGGTCATTTCGCAACAATCATTCTATAAGATAAAAGGATTGGTATGTCAGTCATTGTCTGCAAGTTGTCTTGGAAAATGTTAGACAGCAGCGCCCAAGAAAAAGGATCCTCCTCCACCATGATAACGCTCTAGCTCACTCCGCAGGACGGACTATCGAATGTTTGTCAAACGTACTTAAAACACAATTAATGGCATTTAACAGCTTTTCGATTTTAGAGGGCTGAGTTTGTCGTCCAACACTATCAAAAACCCAGCTGTCCGATAGTTTTAAGATTTATGACATGCACGCGTCCGAAGTTGTGGGTGGTCTCTAGTTATTTATAATGGATATAAACTATGTCAGAAAAGCCAAGTACTGCACATACCTTCACGTATCTAAGCAGTTATGTCGCTGACTCCATAACTTTCTTATATCGCCTATTCATATATAGTCACACTCTCACGGTAGACAAGAAAAGCAATCAACATTGTTGTTGTAACAAGACGTTGTTTTTCTTATATTTACTTAATTAATTACTAAAGCAAATAAGTAAACATGACATTAGAAGTGAATAAGGTGCCTAAAACATGCATAATATATGTTATTTGATATACATCATTTGATTAACGCCAATTCCCCATACACACAAAAAATGTATGTATTCTTTATTTAGAATCAAAATATTTAAAAAATTATTAAATCTATTACGATTCCGTCCGGCCATTCTATCCAACCGATTTGCTATTATTTTTTAAATGAAAGGTATTAATGCACAGATTTACAATCAATTGACAATCGCTTAACTGTCACCCTTCAAAAGTTCTACTCAAACGCGATATCCTTCTGTACATTTCTTATGTTTTCATAGCTTTCTTTCTCTATATCTCCAGTTGTAATGGATAATAAGAACACTCACTGGAACAAGATCTTTTATTTGAGCTTTTGCCCAATTAAATTGGTTGAGCTGGAGAGAAGCCAAGTGTGAACAATCAACTTGACTTTCAATATACCTACGTTTCAAGTTGAAAGATAACTGTCAGTCCTCATGTTTATAACTTTCATGCCCTATATTCAACTTAGGTTAGGTTACAATAACTCATCACAAAAGCGTTATTTTGAATCATAATAATTATCAACACAATGCTGCGGAGCAGCACGAGCCCTTCGAATGTACCTATTAATATGGATTCGTATCACAATCAATAGTATAGTTAACTTTTTCATAAATTTATTTTAGAAGAGTGGGTTTATACGGAGGCTTATATTTTTAACCAACTTCAAAAATAGGACGAGGTTCTCAGTTCGTCGAAATAGTTTTTTTTTGTTTTTTATCTATGTTCCCCGGTTATTCGAAGACGGCTGGAATTTTTTTTGGGATATAAAGAGTATATCTCCCAGATGGTCAGGATCTGATGATGGAATCCTGGAGAGAACTCTTCTAATATTATGGGCACATTTATAGCGATTTGAGTACTGTGATAGTAACTCGTGCATTTTGCTCTCGGAAAGCACCATTTGAAGAATTGGACAGATGGCAACCAGGACTACTCAAATAATTTCACGGGTTGCGATTCGATTACTTTAATATGGTTGTCACAATGCAAATAGTGAAGTTGAACTAATAGTGAAGTACCAGGAGAACTTCTTAAGATAAACGACTTCAAAAAAGGAGGCGGTTCTCTATTGAACTATTTTTTTGTGTGTAGGTATGTTACGCAATATCTTCACCAATTGTGAACCGATTTCAATTTTTTTTTTGAATTGAATTGTAGTATGCCACTCAAGCTTGGTCTCATTTAAATTTAAAGAAAATATTCCAACTCAAAACTCAAATATAGCTTCCCACCACGAAGTTTATTTGCTTTTTTCTATTGAAAACTACCACATAAGAGCCATGTACGTAAAAAAAAGATACCATATTTATTAAAAATGATAATTTTGAATGTGATCTCATTTTGAATGGCATTAATACCATCCGGAATATAGATCTCTACCTCACGTTAAGTTAAGAGATGATCGATGCTTACTTAGGATTAGTGACCGAAATGGCGAAATCTAATACCACTTGTTGGTATAACAGTAAGCTCCTACTGTGTAATAAGAGATGAAGTTGTAGTTACATGGTTAGAGGTACCGTTACTAAAAAGATAATTTTGAAAATTCCATAGGACAACGTTAAATATTTAAACCACCGTTGCAGTGTAATGAGAATCAGCTGTCTCTCTGTTGTGGCTTCTTCCTCGTTCTCTTGATAAATGAGTCTAAATTCTACTGTGGTTTGATTTTAATGAAATTTGATCCTTAACTTTTAGGCAATCTAATAATAATGGACACAATGTAAACCTAAACATATAACTTTATTTCAAACGAAAATGTTTTTCTTCATTTAGAATTTACTTAATGGTCCTCCAACTTTGGATAATAGTGTTCAACAATAAGCTGCTTGTATTGTTCTGTATTGTTTTGAGATAGGGCTGCCATCTGTCCGGGTTTCCCCGGATTTGTCCTAGTTTAGAGGGTGTCCGGGGAGCGTCCGGGTGGGGTTTTCAAAAAGTGTCCCGGGTAAAACCCAGACATTCTGGGCCAAGGGACAGTTATAATTGTTAGATGAATCGTTAACAAGCTAAACATTTAAATGAAATCGGCGTTCTTTTTTAAGGTCTCCGGGAAAGGTGTCGTCAATTTAAGTGATGGCAGGCCTATCTTGAGAGGTGTCTCACCAGTAACTAACCCACCACTTCCCAGAACTTGCTGTCTGATTATTCAGAAATTTTAAAATCCACTTTTAACAATCTACTAGGTAAACTAAACTGTAACAAATTATTACGTGATCAAGTCCTGTGATTTCACTTCTGTATACTTTGTCTTTTCAACATTAAAAGATCGGACAAGTGCGAGTCTGACTCGTGCACTGAGGGTTCCGTGCAAACTTGTATGTAAATAGTCCCATATATAGTCCATCTCGGAAATCGGTTCTTGAAGATTTTTGCTCATTTTTTCTGAGTGTCAAATTTAACTTTGCCGTTCTAGAAAATACTCTCCCATACATCGATATACGTCACAGAAAATTTTCAACAACAAAGTATAAGGGTAATCGAAAAAAAGCATTTTTATGTGATATAACAACAAATTAGGCGGCTTTCAGATTTTTGCCTTCGCTTAGCACAAGCAAAGGCAAAAATCTTACTTCTAGACCTTGCTTCTAGAATCATGAAATTAGCTGTAAGAGCAAATTTCATGATTCTAGGTCAAAGGGAAGTACCCCTACATGTTTTAATTCATTTACGGAACGTTAAAATAAATGGCTGAAAGATATCTTTTGATTGCGTTGACTTGGAATGATTTTTTTACAGTTTCAAGGGACCGCAGACATAAGTATCTGATGTTAATTTCAACTTGACACCTCTACGCATTCCTGAGAAAAAAGGTCTTGACAGACCCATAGACAGATAGATAGACAGACGGACAATGTGATCGTATAAGGTTTCCTGTTGAGGAACGGAACCCTAAAAACATAGACACAAGAATTTATCACGATGTGAGCTGCTATGTTGTTTGAATAGTATCTAACTAATGATGCATAATTTAAAATCTCTCGTTGGTTTGTTTTTAACAATCGCTCGATATTTAAACTCCGTTTCAAATTCCATAGGACAACGTTAAAGTAACCAAATATCAATATTACACTGACTCGAAATATATACTTCGAAACTTATGTTTCAGTACTGGTTACAGGATTGAATGTAACAATTTAAAATCAAAAGCATGAGTTCAAGTCACTTTTATACTTATTATAAATGGGTGTAATTTTTTCACACAGGTCAACAAAAGTAGTACAAATATTTTAGGATTGGATATGGTTTCAGACAAACCAAAGCCTACAGAGGTATTTGAAATTTGAAAGTAATCGAATTGCTAGGTCCAGACATTTTTACCAAAAACGATAGCTTTCTGTAATCTATATCTGTTTTTTCTCTAAGCGTTACATAACTGTAACGTCAAACATAACCTATTAAGCCTCATCTTTGCGAGTCCAAAGAGTATTATATTGTATACCACTAAAATCGGCACTACCAGAAACAACGATTGTTATTATTCATAATTCGAACTTTATGATATGAGTTGTGATGTTGATGAGCAATAAATTCCTATATTGTGTCTGCTATTTATATCCACAAAGTAAAATTAAAAGTCACAAATAACATAATTCGTATGCATAAGATATAGATTTAATTAAATTTGACTAAAACGATTAGAGTACATTATTATTAACATTAAAGTAATTGATTTCACAGTGAATACATAAATTTAAATTAAAAACACTAATTTAGATATGTAAATGCAACTTAATATGTTTTCTATCAATATTCATGGCATATTAGATATTAAAAAATAAGGATTTGGTCCCTCTGCATAAGACGTTCGAGGTTTGTAAAGGCACGCTAATATATATGAAAAACTGTGTTTAATTGGCGGCATCATTGCTAGTTATATCTATACATAGAATTTCCTTAAATTTGTTATATTAGAATATTTATGTTAGGAGTTAATTATATTAGCGTGCCTTTACAAACCTAAATAGACAACCTGACAATTTCAATTAACATAATTATTGTAAAGATGGTATGTACACAGAGAATTTCCTATAGAAATAATGTACCTAGTTACGTATAAATTACCGCAACCGTCATATTTAAGTAACTTTGCTTGGAATATAAATAGTATGGTATATGAAGCCATAGTCATAGCGTGACCAAAGGCATCTCTTTCAAGAAATTATGAAATGTACAAAGTTCGCAAAGTTTCATTTTCGCATGCACTTTAAATCCTCCTTTTCATATAATAATTTGTCTTTACTTACCTAAAAGTACAAATTTCTTTGGTTACTCTTTATGAAGTTACAGTTAGTTTACACTTTATGAGTTTACTTAGTTTAGTAAGTTTAGTTTTCAGTCATGACGTTGATTTAAGTTGTCACCGCTATTTTTTTACACGCTTTATATTAGCTTCACTTGTATGTTTGTTTGTATATTTGTAACCGACTCCTTTGGACGTGATTTTGGCCCACTTTAAACGGCCAGATTTCAATCAAATTTTGCACGTGTCAAAGACCGATGACAATGCAATAATTCGATTAAATTTTTTATTTTTTTTAGTTAAATTTTCTATAAAAGCGTGTTTTTTAGTTTTTTAAACTATAATTATTCTTGTTTCAACATTATATACGTAGCAACACTGGAGGAAGGCTCGATCGATTTGGTTGTTTTTTTTTTGTTGTGTTCGTAATAGCCAGGACAAGGTTTGTATGAAATTTTTTTTTGGGAAATCAACAGGACTAGTTGGAAAATTTTGACGTTCTGAAATTGACTTTCATTACGTGCATAAACCAAAATTTAAAATACATTACGTGAAATGAAGTAGAGCTTGAAAGATCCGCTGTCACATGTTTTTATAACCAAAAAATTGCATGACTTAAAGCTTTGATTAGTATATATATATAGTAGTTAAAGGTACCTTTTTGATTGTTTTTTTTTTTTTGTATGTACATATTTGATTGAGCCCCTGGCGTAGTAACTACTTAGTAATCTGTGTTTTAA
The DNA here is from genome assembly GCA_963859945.1 of Euplagia quadripunctaria. NCBI lineage: Eukaryota > Metazoa > Arthropoda > Insecta > Lepidoptera > Erebidae > Euplagia > Euplagia quadripunctaria. The sequence goes on along the minus strand of OY982571.1, from coordinate 10,663,123 downwards.
GTTCAATTAAAGCCAGTAGGAGGCGCTATAACCGGGCTCTAGAAATTACATTTTGTGACGAAAGTTTTTTTTTTTTTAAGATTTTAGTGTTTGTTGTATTGTAGATATTACCTACGTCTGTCGAGTCCCCTAGTATGTACTAAAAATATAATCATGTTTGCAAATTAAATAAATACGACTATAAAACTAATTTTTAGAATTGTTTTTTTAAAACTGATTAGCTTTATATATAAAGTGGTCAAAATAAAGTTTCAAGGTTTTAGTATTAAGGTGATGATTTTCTGGCGAATGCTCCCGGTGAGGCAGCACCTTAACGAAAAGCTGGACCGATTTTTACAATTCTATTTTCAGTATGAAGGTAATAAGGTATATTATTGAGATTTTTTGATTATTAGATTTTAGTATACATTAGAGTCTAATATATGCATGTAGAACTCGAGTCAGGAAGCGGAAGATGTAGGTACATTATATCTAGGTCCACCAAAAAATATAGGCCAAAAATATTCCTACAATATTTTTAAGTAACAAAATGTTATATAGTTTTTTATATAAGCAAAATACGAAACCAGTATACGCTTAACTTGATAGTACCTAACCATTATCGATATCTCTAAGTAGTAGGTACCTACTACGAACGCTAGACACACACACATTACTAAGCTAATAATACTGTTTGACCATGGTTTAAAAACCAATATTAAACAAGTGCTAAAAGATCACATGCCATCGAACTACGGTATGGAAAGTAAAAATGTTCGATCGTAATGTTTTTCTGAATGTTGTTCTAAAATTGAAAGTTTATAAATTTATGCAAAAACAGAATCAGTTAGAGATGACACAACTGCTGACCTTCAGGTGTCGTAATAGATACTTGCTAGTGCGGTTAGTTACATCATCACTAGAAATAATATTTACTTAACGCGTCAGGATACGGGTCATCGGTATCAGTCACAACTTTGAAGCAGTTTTTTTTCGTACCTCCGTCACGTTATACCAAAATCACGATTTCGGATCTAAAATTTATTATTTCCTACATCCAAAGCCCATTCTAAGGCAACCGTGTAACAGATCACGAATCCTAACATTATTGTATGCCGTATCATGGTTGTTCACATTAACAAATTCACTTTTAACCTAACTTCACCACAACACACTTAACAAAAGATTTGAAACATAGGTAGGCATACAAGTTTTGTAAAAATATGTTAGGGAATATTATTTTAAAACGTAGTACTAGCTATACATATAAACCGCAGAATACAAAGAAACAAGAAATGTGGAAGGGAGATTGGTGATTAACTCATAATCTTATCTATCCAGGATTTAGGTCTATTAAAATGCAGCCGCTGTTCTTACGAAAAACTTTTAGTGCACGCTCCTAATCTCTTACAACACTTGCTTCACTGTTGTAACTTGTTTGATTACAGAGATTTATATTCGGCCATAAATATGTTGTATGGTGAAGACTAAGTAGGACCGAACATATAACCAACAAAATATAGAACATTTTCTAGTAGCAATATTGTCTCTCTAATTATATTATCATTGATTACTAGCGTAATGACTGAGGCGTCAGAAGTGCAATCAAAAGTGAACCCACTACTAACATACCTAAGCTTTGTTTCATTGAGTAGGTAGGTTAAAAATAATAACCGTAATGTGTGCTTCAATGTAAGACTAAACAATAGTTTTTTAAGAAAATAAAAAAGTCTTCATAAAAATGTAAACACTCAATGATGTGTCTAGTTGCAAACATTCTAGAAACACGTCTATATTCTAAATACAGACAGATTTCAAGCAAACTTTATTAGGGTAGGTATTGGTTTACTCGCATAACAATATTCGCATTCTCCTTCTGAGGTAATATATCCAGGACCAAAACTCATCTACCCTCTCTCATGATTTTTATATAGAACGAATAACAATATCCAAACACTTCAACGCTACAGAATCGGCTGACAACACATGACCTACATTTTCTAACAAAATTCGTCATCAACTCATCTCTGATACATATTAAAACATTGGTCGGGGTATTGCGCATAATTGAATAGGTACAGTAGCAGTAGAATGTTCTGCTTGTGAATCTCTATATTATCTGCGCATGAGCAACATTGCGCTAATTTGTATGCGGTCTCACGTGCTGCACGGTGACTCTTCGGGGGCCAAATCTCGCGTTACCTATTTGTTCACTGTTTCATTTATATTTGAATGTGTTACGTAGAGTATGAGTATATATATAATTTGGTCTAACAAGGTTATACTTAAAACAACTATAAAAGCCGTTGCTAATAATAAGTCTCATCCATATTTTGAATCTTTTTTTAAATACTAAAAGTGGCAAACACTATCTCCTGTCGGCAATGTTTGAATACACATTCTCGTACACGATTCGTACACCTTGGGCGGCTTGCCACCCACCGTATGACCGCCGCGCCCCGGTTTATAGTTTAAAATATTGTTAATAATTTTAATGCAAAATATGTATTTAATAAAAAAAGTGAAATTTGTGGTACTTCACCAATCCATTCTCCCAAATACTCTTCTGCTCAATAATACTAGATTTTTTACCTGAAAGGCCTAAATTACTTTATGAGATGGGTTATCGTTTCCAGTCTCTCTTTTCCTGTTCAGAAAGATAACCATGAAATGTTTAGAAACAATAAAACTAATTGGAAATTCAATGAAAAAAATATTCAACCGCTAACGTTTAGTAATTTATATTTATAGATCAGCTTTAATTGGTGGTTACATCTAATTGATGAATCGCACGCAATGTCACCACTAAATTGTACTAATCGTTACAATTATGTTGACGTAATGGTTAAAATTTGTTCCGTGGGCGATGTTACGGCGTTCATTTAAACCCAATAAAGACCAAAACCTGTTAACTTTATCCTTAAATCCAAATAAAGGTTCTTCAAATAGTACTTCGACTTCGGGACCAGTATTTAAATTGGCATTGTATAAAATGTACCAAATAAAGGCCAATTAGGTTTCGTTGTAACTCTTAATTTAGGTAAAACTGATAGGGTCCGTTGTTATACATAGTACTTATTAAAATTGTGTAGCTTGGTCGTAATGTGCGGAGGTGGGAAGCGATGCGTGTGCGCCCAACTCATCCGGCAATTTACCAATCACGTGCAAGATGTACCTTTATGGGAATAATCTGATCGCTGATAATCTTCTGTAGTTATTTTAATTTACCGTAATTTCAGGAGGGTATATAGACAACGTAAATCCAAAGCGATAATCGCTATTGCATTCTTCCGCAACCACAGGAGGTTACTATCCCAATTCTAGTGGTCTCAGCAGAATATTTTATAACATTCCAACTATTCCAGATCTAAGACAAATTTAACATTTGTAAACCAAGTAGGGTTTACAATCCGGTGGAGTAAGGTTGGTCACGTGTGGGCTGCGTTGGATAAGTACGAGTAACAAGCCGCGAGAACCCTTCCAAAAATTGGAGTCGTTTATTTTTTGCCGGATCAAATTACCGGAGCCGGTAAAATGGTACCGGATGGATCCGGTTGACGTCTAATCCACCCATAAATTTTGATATACTAGTAGGTAAACTAAGTTTATGAATCGGCCGGATTGTCCGGTTTTCCGCATTGCGAACCCTAAAGCAAAGCCGAATGTTGTATTATGGTCTTTAAAGCTATGGGAATGTGTACAAGATTAGTCCCATTAAAAAAAAACTGTCAGTCGTAGGACTGCACATCAGAAGTGAAAACATAACTTACACATATAGTTGCACACACACACAAACACATCGGTATTTATGTATCTGAGCGTGACGGTCACGCGAGTTCAGTGCTTTTTCCCCATACCAAAAGTGCCCAACGTGCCTAAAGAAGTTTTCAGTTAAAAATGCCTTGTTTATAATAATTATAATAATTGTGTTAAAAAATTGTTAAAAAGTAATTGTGAGTTACCGATCAGAAGTGTTCATTTTTGAAGAAAGTGATGCCATCTACTAGTGACATCCATCAAACTGACATACGTTCGGATGAAATTTTGAATAAAGGTTTTCGCTATTGAGCACTAATAGACATTATAAATTTTCACCTTAATTACAATGATGTTTTTGTTTATTGTACCATATGAATTGCGCATACAATAAGTACTTTATTGAACTAATTATATTTTTAAAGATTAGTTAATTAAGAGCTGACAGACCTCAATGTTTAGATTAGCGCCCTCTAGTGGATCTATATATGTATTATTAGCGTGACGGTCACGAGTTCAGTGCTTTTTCCCCACAGCAAAAGTGCACAACGTGCTTAAAGAATTTTTCACTTCAATATCCCCGGTAGCTGTTTGAGGTAATTTTTTAATTCAGAAGTTCTACGTACAAACGATAAACTTTTTAATGGAATAATTCACTATTTTCTGCTGCAACATTATCCCCAAACTACTAGCTAGCAAGCTATTTTGCTATGTCTTATACTATAAATTCTAAAGGTCTATGTTGTAAAGATATTGATTCTGATTGTTCAAAAAGCTAGTGTTGCTACCTCTTAAGAGTCCATTGTCCGATTCACAGTTCATTAATCAACGACATTGTGTTTAGTTTCAGGATGAGTCCCTTCCGCGCCCAATAACGCCCGGGGCCCTGCCCGTTATATCATTGACTTTTTTGGCTCATAAATATTTCGTTTCATTTCAACATATTAATGTTAGGTACCACATAAACTTAAGCATAATAGGTAGGTAATGAGTAGGTGTTCCGGAAGTATCTGATACCTATCTTCTTTCACGCGTTTGGTTATATGTTACCCATATAATTTACGCTATCATGCTATAGGTACCTACACCATTATCAATTCAAACGCAAATGAGCAATCCAGTTATTTGATTTCCATAAAACATACTGCAAAAGAAGTTACTAAAAAAAAAATTGTGTAATCTGTTCTAAACATTCACAATAATAATACCCAATTCACGTTTAGAGAAAGTTCCTTTGAAGTTACGGATGCGCCACATTAAGAAAGAGAAATAAATCTCCATGATCAAACTACACTCTTTCAACCGAAAAAATAATAGGCCGATGTAAAACAAATATAGCTAGTATTTGTTTTATTCAGGTTTGGCATTTATTTTATTTAATCCTGTGTATGAATGAAACACTTCGTGCAAATTCCTGTCTCTTTATTAGGCGGTAGGCATTTGCCCATATTTGACCTAATTGTTCATTAGGCCGCCAGTCGCCATCGAGTCATTTAAAGCAGACAGTGAATGGTTATGAAATATGTTGAACATTGTTATATTGCAGTAAGTAGTTTTAGTTACAATCATAGTTCATAAACAACTTCTAGACCGACGTTGTATGTTTTATCTAGTGTTTTAGTAATACCTATATTATACTTAGGTACTATATTGTTAATCCGTCATATTAATATGCTCGTTTATAGACATAAAACTCTTTTGTTTGTATTTAAATTACGTTTGAAAAGTATTTGCGTAATCCATTGTTACATTTCATTTATGAAGGAGCAAGTAGGTGTGTAATGCCATATTAAACTTACTCTCGACGACCTAGCTGGTTTCTAAAGACAATGGCTCGGGAGTTTGTGAGCTCAGCACAATACAATAAATATAAAGGCGAGTGCTGGCACCCGGGGCAAAGACTCCGCATTATTACACTAACGAGACAAAGTGAGTTTAATTGTATTTAATGTATTTATAGCGTTACTTAACACAATAGACCTCGTTGTTTCAACCAATCCCACATCTGATTTAATAATGAAGTTAGATTTGTCGAATCATATGTGTGCTTGGTTTATTTACAGATTTCTACGTTAGAAATGTTTTTCATCAATGAAGTGATTAAATCTGTAAGTACATAAAATAAAGAGAAAAATTTTGATTTTTAACGAGTTACGAACAAATTTTTATAAAAATGTGGCTTACACCCACAAAATACATGTTAAAACATACATACATGTTTCTGTGTTTTCAAATCTGAAAAACCAAAAACTGGGTTTTTCAAAAGTAATTACTATCGATTTTTAAATGTATATTAAAACTTTGTCACAAATTATATTAATAGTCGATGTGAAAAACTTAATTTTTATTGTTTTTTAATTAATGATATAGGTACAATTACAAATTGATAAAAATTTAAAAAGAATCACGTATCTACGAACGAGCCACGATTTATCACGACGTCATAATGTTAAAGGAATGTCACGACAGTACAGTGTCAACGTCTTCTATACTGTCAAAACACTGTATCAGCTAGTCAGCGGTGCTGTGTGTGTGCTACCATGAGTAGAAATTAACATTATGACGTCACACGCGCTCGTGTTTGTTCGGAAGCTGTCTGCTCGGCGTGTTTTCGGTACTGGGTTTCAAACATTTATTTTTAATTCGATATAACTTTTCAATTATAGCAAAAATATATCTAAAATAGTTTTCCATAAAACTTATGTATGATCTTTCCACTTATCTGTCATGACTTTGAAGGTGTTAGAAATTATTGTGACTATTTTCTTTTTCATCCATTTAATTTTCCTATAGATAAAAAACATTGTTTAACTAATTGATTCACGAATACGAACGATCATATTTTGTCTAAATTAGTTTCTCTTGTGATTTTAAATTAAATAGAATTCTTCTGATGATTAGTCTGGCTAAAAATAAATAGACAATGGTTAGCCACTTTTTTATAGACATAACAATAGACAAAGTTTTAAGGTTACATGTTTTAAAAATGTGATTAAATCTTTTAACCTTCACCCAACACTCATCAATCAAAGTGGTTTTTGTAAAAAACTGCAAATCATTGTCGGTTATTTAGGCAGCTTCACAGCAGAAATTCTTTTTTATAGTTCCAATATCAAAAATGAATGCGAAAGTATTTCTACACTTAGGGCTAATTCCACATTTGTAAAATAATGAAAAATAACATTTACAGCGTTTGTCATTTCAGAACAATACACAGTTTAAAAAAATGTGTACATTTCTAATCGGTTCGATATATTGCTTGTAAATGCCCATATTATTACTGTTGTCGTCATACTTATCACGTAAAATGTTCAAGGTAACATAACATTGTACCACTACTGTCAAAAATATCCGTCTATGCTAAAACAAAACAAACAGAACCAATAGCAACATTTAAATTCTTAACTTAATTAATATTTTATAATTGCCAGTTTTGCACGACACAAGACCTAGGCGCTGCTGGTGTCAGGCACCGAGTAAATTCTTCTAAGAAACGACATCGCACCCTTCAACACCCTGACCCCGATGCCTGTAATTACCGTGACTGTCAAATACTACGATAAAAGTAAGGGGCACACGGCTATTTGATTTTACTATTTTATTTTTTATTTTATGATTCCAAAATTTGTAATAGTAATAATTCTGGGCATTTCACACAACGCTATTATAGACTACCTATTTAAGTCTTTACTATGGGGTCTATTACTGGATAACACCTGTTTATTACAGGGAGGAAAATAAAAGCAGCTGATATGCAAAAGGTCCAAAGACAACGACGCCCAACCCGGAATATAATAGTAGGTTAGGGTACCTATATGGAATCTAGACCGGTAAATAATCCATTGCGTTCTCTGTGAGTGCTACCAATGTTATTTTTTATTGGTACCGAGGGAATCAAATGTCATTATACGACACTTCTATCATTTTATGGAAGAACAAGAAATTAAGACAAGACTGAAGAAAGTCTAAAAGTCTGTCTGAAATGTCACGTTTTGAGGGAATAATGTCATTATAATTTATAGGTATTATTGCTTAGTTTATCGATGGTTATTCCAAATGAAACACTATTCTAGTTGCTTTAAATATCCTTATTTAAAGCAAGTCGAATATTGTTTATGAATTTTAAATCAATCATAAAACAAAAGAACATTGATGTTACAAAAACACGCCGATAGTTTAAGTATCCTTTCGTGGGACGTAACAGAGGTCCAGGAGGAAGAAGCTAAATTAAATAATAGGAGCTCCAGATAAATGTAGTCAAGGCCCCAGTACTGCAGCATCAAGGGGATCCACACCAGCGATGTGTCAGTTTATCGTAAGTATTCTTAGAAAAGCCACCTACACCTGATCTATTTGTAGGAACTCTGGCACGGTCAACGTGCCGAATACGTTTTGCTGAACTAAAATGCAGGGACGAAAAATCATGTAAACGCAACCCTTATATTCCTGGTTCTTATTTATTTTGAGTAATGTATATTATTATGTAGCTATGTCGTTATGGAACTGTAGACTCAACTACTTGAATGTTATTTTATTGTACAAGTAATAGTATCTTCAATCCATGCGGACATGCATGCGCTTATTATAAATAGCGGAAATAGCATATTGCATTGCATATTGTAATAATATCCTAATATTCTATTACTTAAAAAATAATGTCTAGATTTACACCTTCAAATTAAAAAAAAACTCAATAAATATATTATTGGATTACGTGTCATGTATAATGTACATTACATGTCTGCATTATCAATATTTTTATCACTATGTAATCAGTAGCAAGAAGACTGAAGAATGATATAAACAAAGCAACCATATGCAAGTTTTGATTCAACAAATCACTAGCAATATTACCGGGTCATACAAACACCAAATTAATATGTAGCACCAATTTATTAATGAATTAAGATGGATGAACTTTGTCTCATGATAATAGATGCAAGTCAAAGCCCGATACGCAAGTATGGTAAGGGCATCAGACTAGATGCAGTGTTCGAGACATAGTATCGGTAAACGTATACTATTATTTTAAAAAGTAGTATGGTAGCGGACGTTTAGACGAATAGGACAGGAATGTTCTTCAAGAAGCCTGATTGTCGTTGATATGCGGTAGCGCCTACGTAATTCCTGAGTATTATCAACGAAATGAGGTTACTAATTTACAGGAATATGACGGGTAATTTGTGTTTCCTATGTCCAAATGCAAGTAGGTATAGGATCAAATATTAATCTGAATAGTGACGACCTTACTTGTATATTTTTAATTTCGAACATAATGATAAGCACCTTGTAAGTGACTCCTCAAAGGTATAAAATAAAATAAATAATAACGGAAATTTAACATTAAGAAAGATCAAAAAATGTCAAATAATATTTTGAAAAAGTAATTTCCCGTACCGGGAATCGAACCCGAGCCTCCTGGGTGAAAGCCAGGTATCCTAGCCACTAGACCATACGGGAGTTGATATGAAGTAGTAAAAAATTCAATTCCAATAGGTTTTGTAAAATTGAATAACAATGCTAATTCATTGAGCAAAAAAGGCAAACCCTATGGTCACGTTACATATTATTTGCATGTCTTAACAAGTCATAATGTAGACACACAAATACAACGAAATAAAGATATGTTCACTTTTCTTCTTATCAAGACCAGTGTGCATTATCCGTATCACGTCATGATATCAGTGTGTGAATAAAATGTTAAGGCTTAAGCTTCTACAATTTGTAATCAGGTTAATATTTTAATCATTATGACTGTTGGTACTCTAAAAATATACTGCAACTAGCCGTTCCTAGCAGTTGTGTTTATGGTCATTGCTCCGCTCGTAAGGGTCGTAGCGTGATGTTACATAGCCCTTAGCCTTCCTCATTGAATACTCTATCCAATACAAAAATAGTTATTAAAATCTGACTGATAGTTCCTGAGATTAGGGCGCGTTTAACAAACAAACAAAAACAACTTCAGCTTTATTATATTAGACTAGCAACCCGCCCCGGCTTCATGAATCACTCTGTCTATTAGTGAAAACCGCATGAAAATCCGTTCAGTAGTTTTTCATTTTATCGCGAACAGACAGACAGACAGACGCGGCGGGGGACTTTGTTTTATAATATGTAGTGAAATAGTACAGATTTACAGAAGTATAGGACAAATAATTGTGTGATGCGCACGATAATTCGTTCTGTGTCTGGGTGTAATGTATCTATAATATGTATGTATTTAGAAATATATAACTATGTTTATCAGCAGTCTGGTTACCATAGTACAGGCTTTGTGACATAGTCAGGATGTGTGAAGTTATTATTATCATTCTCTTTATTTATTTAATATACCTATAAATTACATTTTTAAATACATTTACATAAAAAAATATATATTTAAAAATATAATGAATAAAATACTTTTATTATTATTTTATTTGTGTACCTATGTAACCAAAAGTCGTAAAATCAAAGGTCTAAAATTTAAAATCCGTATTTTAAATGCTGTCTAAATTAACACCAAGAGTTCTATCACTACATATACATTTTATTATTATAAAATAAAGTAACGTGCCACCTCTGTCTATCAGATAACTCTGACTTACTGTCGGTCTGTCTGAAACTCTAAATGTACCAAACGGATTTTCATACGGATTTCATCAATGGATAGAGTGATTCACGAGGAAGGTTTAGGTGTATAATTCATTAGAATTTTGTATAAATTTGCTATAATATGACAATTGTTGAAGATGTCGAAAAAAATGATGCCGACGCGAGCTTCATTCGTGATCAAGGGTAACAAAATGAATGTAATTTAATATTAAATTGTCTCGATTTTGTTTTCAATTTGCTATTAAGAATGACTAATGAGATGGGTTATTTATCATCCCATCGAGAAAATAGGCTTTAATTTGTACGTAATGTACATTTTAAACATAATAGTCGAAAGTCATTGTTTCGAGTAGCAACACACCATAGCAAGATAATACCTAGCTTTGCGTAAATCGCCATTTCTTTCCTTTTGTCGTTCATCCTTACAACTTACTCTAACAACGGCTTTTAGAGTGCTCTTAGCCAAGTATGACGACGATGACCGAGACTCTACCCAAGGAATCCAACACCACAACACTTTTATTTGAACACCACATTCTCATTGATGTACGCCGGCTTTTTTTTTTATTTTTTTTTTAGAAGAAAAGAATACTAGCAACGTGGGTCACACATAACTAGTATTCTTGTTAACCCCTCCAGCGAAGCTAAACGCTTGTGTTAGGATTTCACTACAGTCCTCACTTGTGTAAGTTTACGCATTGTCTTCAAGGAAAGGCGAAAGCTAAACTGTTTAGTGAATATTAAACTCATGGCAAATGCCAGGATTGCCTTAACTACTGGTTAGATATCGGCTGTGAAATCCTTCGTATGCTATGTTGTGTAAGATATCAAAAAACTTTCGATGCTAATTTTATAACTTATTCCATGTTTGAAAAGCTTTTATTTTTAATCCTGTTTTAAATTACTAGCAGCATAATATTATGCAACATAATATTTGAAGTCTATATATATATCTATAAGAAATAAAAGGTCACATATTCAGGATCACTACATATTATAAAACAAAGTCCCCCGCCGCCTCTATCTGTCTGTTCGTGATAAACTAAAAAACTACGGAAAGGATTTTCATGCGGTTTTCACCAATAGACAGAGCAATTCATGAGGAAGGTTTAGGTGTATAATTTGTTAAGGTTTTGTGAAAATTTCTGAAATATGATGATGAATGTCGAAGCTTGGGCGGGTTGCTAGTAATATATAAGTTATGAACGCAAAATTAATCAGTGAACTATATTTAGAATTTTATTATTTAATTATTTTCAAAATCATTTGAACCTGGGAGTAAAGGTTTGTATCGGGAATAAATAAATATGGAGAAGCAAGTTGGCAGGTGTTAATGACCTTTTGTCTTCTTGTTGTGCATCATCGATACTAGATTTATTAATTGTTTAGATGACTTATGCCGAACTGAAATTGCCAAGGCCGGACAAAAACTTCAAAAATCCCGGACACATGGGTAAAATCGAGATTGTTTCCGGGACACCTTAAAAAACCCCGATTCCTTTTAAATTTTCTTTTATTAATTTAAACAGTTTGTTAACGATTCATCTAACAATTATAATTTTACCCTGGTACACAGTGCCCTGCTTTTAAAACCTAAGTTGACCTAATAACTAGTCATGCTCGAAATTCTTCACATCTTAAAGTACTTGAACAATCCAATCGACACGTGCAAAATAGCCATCACGTTGCATAAAAGGAAGGACACTAGCAACAGCCGGGTGTTTTGAACAAGTTTAGCTGGTTTTTTTTTCTCAAACGACATAAAAGTTTGTCTGACCCAGACAATTAATAATAATTTGCGTCCGTGTATTCAAAACTTACAAAGACTCCCGGGGCGTAGGGCTTAATCCGAACAGTTATTCCCTTTTAAATATTTTTTTTCTTCTGTGAGTTAATTTACAGTGTGCAGTTTGTGATTCGACCACGTCTGTCGAATCACAAGCGATCGTCGGTGAATATTGGAGTAGATAACGCAGAGATACTCAACAATGTTATGTTGGTATCAATAATAGGCATTTATCTAAATTGGCTATTTCATTTTTACTCATGAAAATATATTCATGTTAGGTATGTATTTTTCTAATACGCTGTTACTATTATTACTTGAAAACTACTGAACCGATTGCGATGTAACTTGGTACCTACATAGATAGCTGAAGACTAGTGGAAATGAAGTAAGCCTGGATTAACACATGGGCTATTTTTTATCCCGATATTCCCACGGTACCGGGACTTACGAGGGTGAAACCGCGAGGCGCAGCTAGTTATAAATTGATTTATCCGTGTCCTAGAACATAGGGTTGTAGCATCTAGACCCATACTAAGCATAGCTAGCATAGTAATAGTTATGCTTAGTTTGGGGTAGGGCTGCCATCCGTCCGGGTTTCCCCGGATTTGTCCTAGTTTAGAGGGCGTCCAGGGAGCGTCCGGGCAGGGTTTTCAAAAAGTGTCCGGGTAAAACCCGGACCCTGTGCCAAGGGACAATTATAATTATTGTTAGATGAATCGTTAACAAGCTAAAAATTTAAATGGAATCGGCGTTTTTTTTTAAGGTGTCCGGGAAAGAATCTCAATTTCACTAATGTGTCCGGATTTTTTAAAGTTTTTGTCCGGCTTCGGCAATTTAAGTGATGGCAGGCCTAGTTTGGGGGTACTGTTATGTAATCTGTGGTTTGGGTTTAGATAAAGTTGTGTAATAAGTATGTCTCAGGATATTATTTTTATTTAAAAAAAATAGTTTTTTAGGTTACAATAAGAAGAAAATAGTTAATGTTTCTATAAAAATGGAACATTACTTCTACGTAAAACGATTAATAATATTTTATGTCTATAGATATGTGGTTACCTGTGTTGTGTTTGTCGACATGTTTTTCCAGATTTTCTTTTACATCCGCCATTTTTAGACTTTGGGGTCTGCGACACCTGCAATGTTATAAATAATATATTTTCATCATTTGTGCTCTATTACGTATTAATTATATTATTATTTGATCCCGTAGCCGCGTTGTGTTATGCCCAATTGTATCATCCGTTCTCACTAACTTACAGTGAGAACTATATGAATTAAACAGATATAAAAGTGGATATATCGCTATTAAAACAACGCGGGTTCAATAAGTATATATGAAATATTTATTAGTTGACTTGTTTGTAAGTGCTCCGAGATTGATATTATTGTTTAATTTTTTTGACTGTTATATGTATTGTTAGTAGCAGTTGTGAGCTTAGTAAAACACAGTGGCAGTTTTGTTATTTTAAAATTAAAAAAAAAGCATATGAAAGTAATTTAGTACTAATTTAGAGTTGTTTAAACTATTTTATTTAGAACCTGAAAATAAATGAATACCTACAGTAGATAAGTATGTTTTATCGCCGTAAATTATGTCTGCGATAATAAATTGTCAAACACTTACACCATACATCCTACCAACTGACTCTGTGTATGCATGCATAAGCCTCGGAACTATTAACACCTATATAAAGTAATATGGACTCCTAGAAGCGTGATGTATTTTACCTATGTGGTAAATGATTCAAGTACATACAGTGTAGAGTTTATTTACTGAATAGGAAGTTGCCTGGATAGCGTACATTGCGATTAGTGTGATCCAACACTTTATACCTACTAGCTTTATTGTTTTTGTTTACAAAACCAGATTATATATAAGTACTATACCAACCACACTAAAAAAACAATAAAGATACTTAAATTAAATTGACATTTTTGTGACTATCGGTAGGTAGGTACACCGAAATTAAAATAAAAGAGACGGTAGATAGCACATACATATCACAGATAAAAAAAGAATTTACATTTAACAATAAATAGAACAAGTCCTTATTACCTCATTTGTCAACTTTAAAACAATTTGGCAAACGTTACTATTATACAATCTATATCTAATAGATGAAAGATATAAAGGTGTAAAGTAATATTGTTTGTTACCTGATAAGACTTTGTGTATACCGGCACAATTCACGTTATCACTAAGCAGGTACTTACACACACCACAACGTAAACACTGGGGAGTGACCGAACGAGACGCTCACAACGAGATCGACTCTAGTTGACACTGCCTTACTTCGTAGAGCTCCCCAGAGTCCCATTCGGTGATACCACTCTCAAACTGTTAAAGTACCCATTTTATATTTAAAATATCGACCTTTGCATATTATTACAATATCTGGAATCTGAACTTCAAATCAAACACGAATAGTACATAGGTTGTATAAATGTATTGCTAATGGCAATGCTCTATATCTGTATATCAGTTTAGCTAAATCCTGCTTGTTCGACGTTTATTAAAAAGAAAAAATACTGATCTGAATTCAAGGTTATCGGCAATATATTATATCTTTTTAGTAGAATTTTATCAATTTGCGATAAGTCTTTAAATTTTTAGTATGTAGTTTATTACCAATTACAATGGGAACATACATTTTATGTATGTGTGCATCATATACATAAATGTGATAAGTTTATATACTTAGATTTAGGTCCATGGGCCTATGCAGCCTGAAATAAATAATAATTATTATTATTTTTATAGGTAATATTCAAATAATGAGAATTATAAAAGTTTAAATTCCATTCAAAATGCAAGGCTGGCTATGCGTACCGGTAATAATTGCTGTTTAATGTGGTTTCAGCTATGAAACAAATTAATATCTAATGTTTTATTCCATTATCACATCTCAGTAGTTTTAATAAATTCTTAATAAAGTAGGTAGCCATTGTCAGTTATCTACTCCTCGATGTAATCTGATGTACTCGTAAATTTACATCAAAATGTTGGACACGTTTGAATATGGCCACACTACGTTACAGCTTCGCGTTTAGCGTGTGCCGAGTGTACCCGAACGAAGACCGATAACAGCCGAACGCTCGTATTGATGCCGGGAAAACATTTTCCGCGCCATTTTCTTTGGCGCGAATATGAGGGAGTACTTTGGCAGACAAAGGCCCTGTATGATCTGGTTTTCTTGAATAATTTATCCCATCCCATTGAATAACTTAGCCATCGCACGGCAACATAATCAAATAAGAATAATCTAATCTTTTCAATAGTTCTAATTGAACGTAGCGCTAGCGAGCCTTTATACATACACAAACATTGCCGTGTGCGATTGCCAACTCATTCTACATAATAAAGAAATAAATATGTCTAATATTATCACGGTCACATAATGTAGTTAGTTAACAGGTTAAGTAACAATTTAACTCGCAACTTTTTGCGGCCGAATTACTGCGTTGCGAGACCTTTGGTTTTTTACATATCATTATGTTTCTCATGGGATCTCATTTCTTTTTGTAGGCATATTAATGGAAACATCGTTAGCTAATGACACTGTACCTACCTATATCTACTATTTACCTACCTATTCTATCTCTTTAGATAGTGTAAATGGCGAAAAATATCATGAACTACGAAAGTAACTTTGTAATCCCATATCTATTATATAGAATTACAAAGTTACTTATGCAGTTTATATATCAGGACAACGGTACTGAATTTGTGAAGATCATGCTTGATTGATAAATTAAGCAAGTTCTTTATAAAATACTTAATATTTAAGTCATCGAAGTTAGGATTAGACTAAACCTTAAAATAATGGTAGGGTAGACAACGAGGCGCAGCGGGATGTCGCGTGAATGTAGAAGATGCCACCTTACACCAATATTTAGAACCGTAAACCATTTAGTAATGGTACCTGAGGTAGGGCACAGATGATTTTTTCACGAATCGAAACTAGTTAAGTAACATTACTCACATACTACAGTGTTTTTAGTTTATTCAGATGGGACAGCATTACATTAAACGTTCACCATCAGGCAGGCCTTGTCACGGTTTGCACCTTGATTGTAACAAACGGTATTCTAATATACTTATATTCTATTTGCAAACACACAGATGTATCTATTGACGTCAACAACCAAGCTATGAGAGAGTGATGACTTCGACTCTTCAACTAGCACATCCTCAAAGACATTTTACGATTGATCGATGGCTGCTGATGGATGTTTACTACGTCTCGCTACGTAAATGGCAAAAAACTCTTAATAATTTGTGGTAAAACAATGATATTTAGCCGATTTAAATCCACCATAGTCAGATAGGGAGGATCTCACTGGGCTTAAGGGTCGTTTTCAAAATTAGTGTACACTTCTTTTGTGTTCAATTCGTGTTATCGCTACACAATAATAATATAAAAGAAAAGTAGGCAGAGTCAAATGCAAATGAAGATGAGATGCTGTAAAAATTTGGCAAAATCACACACAACCTTTGAAACAAAACTAGTAAATATGTCTTGAACATAACATAAAATCATATTTCAATATGATTAGACACTTTTGCATTTAACATAATTATAACAAAAGAAATATAATTATACAAATGCAGGTTTTTACTTATTTAAAATTTGATTTATATTAGGATTAAATTTACTTAAAAAATCGATTCATCATCACTATCCTCAACATTTTAATAAAATCTTTTTTTTTTCAAATCTAAAATGGATGCATTTTAGATTAAGCAACCTATTGTTGCGGTGATCAATGACGTAATTTTGCTCTCAAGTTACATCTGAAATATGCATTTTTCTTTTATTCACAATTAACTACACTGACATGTGTCAGTGTAGTTAATAGTGGTAGCACTAGTAACCATCCAGTCCATCCAACCATCAGTAACAAAATGGTGGCCAAAAGAAACTGGTGCCATCTCGTTGTAACTTTTTTGAGGAATAGAGGTGACATACTAAATTACGAATATCCTTCTATCATTTTAAAATATGAATGTTACACAAAAGAGTAACACATAGTGATGAAATTGGAAACACATGTTTATGAGGAAATAAAAAAAAGATTTATCATAAAAAAAAGAGTAGAATTCATAAAAGTTACCGGTTATCTGACAAAATATTGTTAAATCGTGTTACTTATTGTGAGTATTATTTATTATTTCAGTAACTTTTTGAAATGCGCGACGTAGTGGGCATTGTATTTCTGTATGGGAAACAAATTAAGACTTTAAATGTTTTTTTTTAAAACAGTAAGACAAATTGTCACAGCAATATACCTATATCCTCTATTTTTAACCGACGAAAAAAAAGGAGGTTCTCAATTTATATATATTTCCGTATATATATTTTTTTACTTTACTTTACTTTTACTTATTGTGAGTATTATTTATTATTTCAGTAACTTTTTGAAATGCGCGACGTAGTGGGCATTGTATTTCTGTATGGGAAACAAATTAAGACTGGAATTAAATGTATTTTTTTAAAACAGTACGACAAATTGTCACAGCAATATACCTATATCCTCTATTTTTAACCGACGAAAAAAAAGGAGGTTCTCAATTTATATATATTTCCGTATATATATTTTTTTTTAATGTATGTTCAGCCCTCTCTCCGTTATTTATGAACCGATTTTGATTATTCTTTTTTTGTTAGATAGGGTATACCTCAAGGGTGGTCTCATGTCAAGGAAGTCAGCATCTAATGATGGGATCCTGATAAAATTGAGAGAAACCCTCGAAAATTGTAGGAACGAATAGTGTTGCTGTTTACTTTTTATTACTTTATCAGGTATCTGCGTTCAGAAATCACATCATGTAGCTGAGCTGATGATGAAAAAAATCATCAAACAAAAATCTTTTTAACAAAAAATTTAACCGACGAAAAGAACTAAAAAGCAAAAAATAAATAACTGTAAAATTTTTATAATCTTATTTTGAGTCGGCGCCAAATAATAAAATGATTAATTATAAAATATATATAAATGATAGATCAAAATAATGTACCACAGTATTGTACACCTAAAAAAGGTCTACAAAACAGTCCCCGATGGTATATGTCTATCTCTTAGGGATAACCCACAATGGTGTCAATTCTGTTGAATTTCTGTCTTAACTATAATTGACTAAATTTTCGTCATACAAGATGTAAACCTTGTACCCTTTGAAACAAGGTCTTATTTCAAATATAAACAAGTAGGTAACATACGTCGCTATCCAAAATAAGCAATTTATTTGTCGACTAAAGTCTGACACGCTTAAATAAACTTTAATACCACGTAGCGAGAGCCGCTATCCGTTGAATGCCATCTGTGTTTTTAGTAAGCGTGTTCGTAGGTGTCGATTAAAATAACGTCATCTTAGTTCGTTTTGAACAAGTTTTTGTACGGCAATTATACGGCATTTGAATAAATGGGGACTCTCGCTGCGTGGAAATAAAATTGAGTATATGTTGACAGGTTTTAGTGAAATTTAGTGGCGCTAAGAAATATATGCCAGTAACAAATAGACCTTGTTGCGAAGAAGACAAGGTTGATTTCATATGAAGAAATTAAGTTAGGTTTTAGTTTAGTGAGTCTGACAATAGAATCGGCACCAATAACCATTTTTTATCCTATACGAGAAATAATGGCTTATTTACGAAGCGTTGTTAAGCAATACAGCATTATATGTATATATATATAATCCTTATCCAATTAAGTACCTTAAATACATTATGCATTTAGTATAGATCAAAATGGCTCCTTACAGCATGTAATTTCAATGAATATTTTCGAAGATATTACAGATTTAAAATGCAGGGACATAGCGGTTGCGGCGGTACCGGCCAGAGGGCCGGACAATTTCCGGTACAGATATCTTTTGCAATGACCATTAATAAATCGCAGGGTCAAACTTTCAATGTTGCAGATTTAGATTTGAGCATTGAGTGTTTTTTACATGGCCAATTATATGTCGCTCTTTCAAGAGTAACCTCTGAAGAAAACATGTTTGTATTGTCTAATGACAAAAAGCTGTGAACGTTGTGTATAAAGACATTCTGTAGTATATTTAGTATCATCATTGCACCCGTGCGAAGCCGGGGCGGGTCGCTAGTAATATTATATTCAGATAATTTAGCACTTGAATAAAGCCTATATTATGTACTTATGGTTTATAATATCGAATTTTGTACAGGTAGGTAGAAATAGCTCCTTTGGGTGGCATCGTGATGGTATTGATAGCATCTTGAATTAATGGCAGTGGTGACAGATTTGTAGAGAAAGGAATTGTAGATTGTATAGTACCTTTTCTGCTTGAATTGGATCCCCGGCTGTAGAACATTAATTCATGACGAGGAAGCTTGAAGTTAGTTCGAAGTGATTTCTGGCTTCAAATGTTTCACACTTCTTACACACAGCTGCTATCGTGCATCTTTTTTATCGTATAGGCTTTTGTAGTCAATATATAGTCAGTATTTTTCTTGGCTTTCACACCACACTCTCTAACTTATTTATTGAAACTTAACTACGACTTGCGTACTTTTCCCATGACAACCCTATACCATCGTGTTCGTAATATTATTATCTACATTTTAATATAATTTGTATAAGGAAACTCGATGAGGGTAAATTACTTATGCACGCTTATTTTTTTACACCTCGCAACCCTAACCCTTGCTTGGAAATAGATAGACAACCTTACTTAAGCGGTTCATTTACATCTTTTACTATTGATCAGTGTTAAAAATATTTGGGAACTCCGTCAGGGCAATTATCAAAAAAAAAATATCAAATATTTTTTGAATTAAAAATAGCCTTGCACACATATGAGACGGCAACCCTAGCACGTTTTGTTTAATCATACATTATATTGTATAAAATATTCATTTTCAGAAGAAACTCGATGAGGGAAGGTCAATCTACGTGGGATATTTTTCAGGTGTAGCCGAAAAACGTCTGGTTTATTACGTGTATCTGTGGTATATTTGATCGGAGCTTATACCTGTATTATTTCCCGGTACTACTAGGCTTTCTATATCAGGTATACCTACATATACAGAGTTTACTTAAATTTCAAGTCTGAGACCATACTTTACCTTAGTATTAAATGTACAAAACATTACTAGTTGTCTTCTGGGTGCAAGACGAGAAAACTACGTCACCGTTTGACATTAGTCCTTGCCAATGGTACAATGAGCAAATATACTCGTATAAACCTCAACAGTTCCTATAGTCCAAGATCCCAGGGCCGCCAGACGTTACGTATTTTCTGACGAACGAAATGTAAACGATTGAGTAGTGTTAGTATGTACTACGATCGCATGCCTACCTGCTAGCTTGGTTAGACGGCCAATTTCCAGGTATCAGGTAATCAAGGTACATAAAAACATTACTTACCTCACGTAAATTCTCAAAGTTGATTTTCACGTATATTTTAGACAATATCGTTAAAAATAGTCGACCATACTCCCAGACACTTTACGTCGGCCGTATTGCTTAATAGACGCTTTAAAGCTCCCAAAATAATGACTTAACTTCACGTAAATTCTGATGCTCCATTTTTATATATGTTCTCCAGACAACAATTTAAAAACCTTTTACAAGAAGACAGACCGATCCAAGGGGCCAATCATCCCCTAAACTCAATTTTAATTCCTCAGTGGCTTACCCACTGAGGAATTAAAATTGAGTTTAGGGGCTTAGGGGTGTTAGTGCGAGAGCATTATCCACGCGCATGAGACTGAGTGAGACCGATTACGCTGTTGAGGCCATGAAAGTTAATTTAGCAGATATTTGATAATTTTTAGAACTTTTATTAACAAATAAATTATGGCAAAAAGATTGACAAATAATAATAAAAAAAAAAGTGCAATTACTTAAAATAAGACTAAAGTTAGCCGACGTTTTTTTTTTTATTTTATTAATTAGAACTAAAAAATGTTTAAAAAAAATTGCACTTATAGTTTTTTTAATTTTATTTTACAATTAAATTAATTCTAAAAACTTAGTACATATTTCGTCCATATTTCGTTCGTCAGAAAATACGTGACGTCTGGTGGTCTGGTTTTAATATCCCTAAATGCCTACAATTATTGGCAAAATTGCTCCACAAAGCCACAAACCAAAAGTTGAAGTTGATTTGAAATCGGACACCTGGCTACTCTAACGTAGTGTTTGTATACTCTTTGTTGGCAACTGCCAGTGGAGGTAGGGAAGGACATCATTAAAATACTGCGTTTTAAAAGAAATAAGTAAAATATATGAAAACTTTATTAGAATTTTAAAAGAATAACTTATTACTCATCCTCATAATCCAGATCCTGAGAGAACACAACTACTATGAACACCCTCTTGAATATACTGCTCAACTCAGTGGAGAAAACGACCTACACTATGTTGGCATTGACTTCGAAAATCAGAAACCTTAGTTTCAATGAATTTCTATTATTAAGGCTATTTGGTTTTAAAACAATGTTGAGAGCGATCTGGGATGTAATCATCTCAGTTGTCCCATGAAGGGACAACTCAATGGAACTAGTGGGATAGACAGGATTTGAGACCATTTGCCGTGGAGAGACAATTTGTGTCTCCACGGCGAATGGTCACAAATCGGTCTCGGATAAATTCGGATGGGTTTTATATTAAATTGTAACCACCAATTGACCATCAAGGTGTTACTGTCAGGTAGTACCCACTTTCTTTCAGTTCCAGTATATACGTACATAATACTTTTTTCTCGTGGAAAAGAAATTCCCCAAGTTCCCATACGGGTCGTCACCTTAACTAAACTACACGGTATTCCGTCACGGAATCTTTTTGTACTGGGCCCTCAGGTGTTACCTCGGAAAGGAAATATCTGTGGACCCCTTTGCAGTTAATGTGTAGACTTGGCCACCTATTGAACCAGCGAAGACCTCACCGTGGAATGCGGGGGCATTGCCTTCTCCTCCCCTCTAGTTCAGAGGAGTAAGTCCAGGACGCCTCACATCACCGGTCGGTCTTGGACCAGCTTACGTATGTAATACTTAAGAGTATAACAGTCCAAATTTCCGCGAAGACTAAAAATATCCAGGCTTTTTTCGCAACACTCCACACTTGCTCCGGAATTGCTTTATATCAGTATTTTTTCGCAGTGATTTAAATAAACTAAATAGTTACTGGATCTCGCCCATTCATTGAAATAAAAAAGGACTTTCACAAAACCGCAATAATGTTTCAACATTTCAAAACAATTTGCAGTTAACAGAATTAAAATCAAAATTGTAATAACCAAAAAGTGTGGTGAATAATAGCATCCAGTCACTTGCATTGTCATGGAAGAATAGTGAAGATATGCATCTATCTATTTATTCACAAGTCTTAATCTCCCAAAAGATACTTACCATTGTAAAAATCTTTGGGAGATTAAGACTTCTGCTCAGCTGCTTCTGCTAAGCTCATTAGCTGATTGAAGATAACACCAGACTAAACTTTTAACAGTTTATTATAAAATAATTGACGGCTTTTGTATTTTTGTCATTATAAACGTACTTAATATATTATAATAAATTTAGAAAACACGAACAACGTGTGTTTACAGTATATTTAATTTAATCTTACTTTAGTATGTACAGTCATTGGTAGAAAGATGTACAAAATGGTGTGCATTTGATGTTATATTCGTATAAAAAAGGGTAGTCCGTATCTAAGATGGCGTATACGGGGTGTCGATGTAGTTAAGGGTGAGCGTGGGGGCACGCGGCGAGCAGCGCAACGCAGCTTGCGAAATGCGGCGCGCGCCGCGCATCTCCGGCGCAGCGTCAGGCACTTAGCCCTCCGCAGGTGCCTCTTCCGCTGCTGCTGGTTTAGCCTTAGGCTTAGGTCCCTGCCACCCGTCGCACATTTTTCGGAGGAACGCTGAAAATTGACAATACAAAAAATCAACATATTGAATAAAAAAGTGTGCAATTATTATTAGTTCTTTAGCCAATAAACTTATATTATGCTGTTAATGCTCAGAATGGTGAATGACAACAATTTTTTTGAAGTCTGTTAACGTTTGTGAGAAAAGTAGTAATAGATAAAGCGGTAAACAGAAATTGTAACACGTATAAAGTCAGTAGACATACGTACAGAACAATATCAGTAATATTATAAAGCTGAAATTGATAGATAGCTAAAACGAAGAAAAAATATTATTTTGTCCTTAGCGTTGGTGCACTTACGATCTTATGACTAAAGATATGACGAGATGAGATGCCTTCTACGCCATCACCTTCTTCAGGAATGCTGTAAATGGAACAGAGGTAAAACTAGGGGCACACGCAAACCATATCATTTTTACCCTCATGCTTACCTACACGATCAGGAAAAAATATCGAAAATTTCTACAGCTTACTTTTACAAGTTATCATTTACGAGGTAGGTAACGAATATCTGGACAAAGTTAGCAATAGACATCTTTTACAAATAAGGGAAATAAAATGCGTGCAAACTACTGCAACCACTTCATATATATCTATGTAATAATTGCGTTAAAATCGTGAAATAATCAGTGCCTTGGTTTAACTACAAGAGACTACTATTTACATAAAGGAATTTTCACAACTTTGCATTCAGATGAAAAAAACTATGAATTTTATAATTATGTAAAGGGTCAATCTTCTACAGTTGCATATTTTTACGAATTAAATAATTATACACAAAATCTTTGCACAAACTTTATTGTTATACTTACGTGCGTAGGGGATCATGCCATCGTCATCTTCGGGATCCATACAATCCTTTACGACTTCATTGACCTCATTGTCTTCTAGTTTCTCACCTGCGCATTTCAAATTTATTTCAGTCATTGGTATAAATTTATAATATTTTTACAATAATAGACCTAATGAAGAGAATGAGTTCAGCTCACATTGAGAACCATGGCTTTCAGCCAAATGATTTCAGTTTACGTCCAACTGGAAACTTGTGTGACAGTGCCAATTTATATTATTGACATGTTTGTTAAAGCTTAAAAACATAAAAATAGTTATCCGTCCCAAATAAATAACAAGAGTCGAATACACCAGAATTCGAATAATAATGATTTCGTAGAAAGAGAATAACGAAACATATACTGATATTTGTACACAGGCTTACTTTATATCAGCTAGTGTTATATAAAAAATTTGAAATACGGTTGTGGGATTAAGACCGTCAAGATGTTTTCATTATAACTATATCTTTATAAGATAGACGGCAAGAATAAAACCGAATAGTTGCATACCTAACGCGAGAAGAGTGTGTGTGAGCTCAGCGCCAAGCATGAGACCGTTCTCAGCCTTGTCGTACAGCTTCAGACATTCCAGGAAGTCTTCATAACATCCCTGGTCTTTGTCTTTCTTTGCTTGGGCGTAGATGGGAAGGAACTCTTCCAACTGAAAGAAAGCAACATTGTCTTAAAAGATTTAAGAAATATTTCCAGCCCTAACGCGGGAGCTAGTCTCAAGACTACCTGCTTGTCTCAAAAGTTTTGGTTGCAAAATGCCTAGATAACAAGCCGACTTTCCGAACATAATTTCTTTTAGAATTTTGCTATTTAGAAGAAAGGTAGGTACTCAACTTTCAAGATACATAAAATAGTTTATATTTAGTATTATTTACATGTGTTTCTTAGTAGAAATCATATCATCATCAAAGGTAGTTCTCTGACTGTGAAATTTAGTTAAGAAATAGCACACTACATATTGCGGTCTTACTGTTGACTTTTAGTTTGCCTAAGGTGACAGATGAGTTGTACTCTTGAAGTTAAACACAGTAAAGTTCTTACGCCATTAAGCCTCTAGCCAGACTTCATACTACCTAATACAGTATTTTAGATATAATGTAGTTCATATCGATTT
This sequence comes from Euplagia quadripunctaria, assembly GCA_963859945.1. NCBI lineage: Eukaryota > Metazoa > Arthropoda > Insecta > Lepidoptera > Erebidae > Euplagia > Euplagia quadripunctaria. The sequence goes on along the minus strand of OY982571.1, from coordinate 10,638,148 downwards.
TTCAGCAAAATCATCATTTTGACTTTTATTGCCATTTAGTCATTTTACTATTTAATCATTTTTCAACCAAAATTTTCTACTACCTAGACATTCTACAACTGAGTCTTACTGCACCTAGTATTTTTGCAACCGATTCAACCTGGCTCTAACCGTAAAACGCAACTCGTAATAACTAATAACTAGTAATAAGTCTGTAAACTTGTACTAATACTAATAAATAAGTCTAGAAATAATAATACCCTTTATCTGTCCATATGTGCAGCAATATCCTTGACCGGAAAATCCTACCATTGATCAGAAAATGTATATTCCGTGAATCCGTAGAATCGTGTTAAAGTTTCTTTCCAACGAATAGACTCGATTATTTTATTAGGTTTTTATCACAATACACTTAATCAGTTATTTCATATTGTTTTAGTCAACTAGCAAAACTTTTAAATGAGTTTTAATTATGTAGCCACTGATACTTATTCGATTACAGGTTTTCCCATGCTACAATCCACTATTGCCTAGAAATGAACTCACATAGTACATTATTAATGATGTAGATTACTCTATTTGCCAAAATATTTGTATATAACTTACGGTGAGCTGTTTCTCGCCCTTCTTCTTGGTACCACCGAGCTTCTCGATAGTGGCCATTGTGGGGTTAGAGTTGAGCGCCCTGAGGATGTCTCCGAGGTTGAAGGCATCTACCTTGCCCTGACCCTCGAAGTCGTAGATGGAGAAGGCGAAAGATGCCTCTGTACAACAAAACTTTTCATGCTAAATTCTAGTCGTACGATTGCAATAAGCTAATCACTCTTATCAAGTCGTTAGTATTACAGTGAGTCATTCCAATATGTCTTATTCTTCATTCATCATTCGATTATTACTATATTTTTCTTATAAAGCAAAGACTTCCAGAAATCAGTAACAAAAATAGGATGATCTGAATTGGCTACGGATAACGATGTTTCATACCTTTATCATGCAATGTCTATCTGCCTAACTACAAATTCCAATCCTCATAACAGAATAAGGACACCTAAGCTCGATGCAGAAAAATTCCTCATCAGAGATTTAAGGTGGTGGGTACCAATTACTAAACCTCGTATTAGGTAGCCCATGAGATTCAAAGAGGACTCCTTTGTTGGTGATATCATCTATATTTCTACTAAAGCATGGTAGTAATATAGGCCAGCTAACTCACTAGTGTTGCCTCAAGAGTGTAATCATTATAAATAAGAATAATTACGCTAAATTCCTTCAGTAATAAAAATGTAAATCGATTGCTGATGTAAATTCGAATTCTCAGGTAAAGCGCGGGCGTAAGGCGGGCGATGTAGGCGGACATTCTTCGTTCAGAATAATAGTTTTTCACGATACGATTCAATAAATGTATTCGGTGAGAACTCGGTGAGCCACACTCTAATTATAACTCAATTGAAACTGTGCCCTATATTTAACTTGTTGCATTATATTATAGTTCTGAAAGATTTTCCGTATGTTCTTCATATATTCTTTACTTCTTAAAATCCTTAATTTATAACGATCCGATACTTAAGATACTACAAAGTTACGAAAAAGAAGTTTTATGTTGTTTTTAACCAATTACGTTGGTTTAAACATTTACAGAGTTTATATTTTAATTTATGATGCTATTTGCCGGCATTTTAAAACAAATGTCCAAGACATTCTATTTAATTAATTATATGGTATATTACGCGGCACGTACGCATATGCATAACTATCAGCTGAGTCAAGATCATTTACCGACCTTGGTAATGACAGCTGATTTATGTTGAATATGTATCTGAGGTGACATTTCCGAAGCATCTAATGTGCAGCAGCTATTTAGGTAAACTACAATCCCACGCTAAGCCATAAGCAAACGTTGAAGTGAAATCCGAGTTGAGTTTCTCTGTTTGGGCGGGCGGCGATTCGAGATCACGTGACGCACGAGTTTAAATTTAGAACGCAGCGCGCGCGCAACGTGGCCATGCCACTGGTGCTCCTACCCGGCATCTCTTAGTAACTCGGACCTTTTATGAGAAACGATGCTAAACATAGATGTTTATGATACTGTTATTTCGTTACTTTATTATGCATATATCCAAGTTACTTAAGAAAACTTTCAAAGACATGAAACAGTTTTGTTAGAAATACTCATAAAATGCAGAGACAAGAAAATTAAGGAATTGTTAACTCAAGTTTACATATTAAGAATACATAAATAATTAGATAAACCTCCATGTGTTTTTTAAAAAGCTGTTAATAGTTTAGTAAACAGTATAAAATTATACTTACTTTCCACGTCGTTCTTGCTGAGGTCGCTCTGAAAATTACCAAAAATATTGAGTTATTTCCTTGTACATAACTGATTCCATACAGTGTGTGAGTATTAGTTGGTGTGTAATCACAGCTTCGCTGTTCTTTTTGTGTATTAGCATTCAGGTTATATGATACCATCTTCATTCACTGAGTTTTAAGCACAACACTGATTTATATTTCAGACGATTTACTAAACGATCCATGGCGCTCGCGAGTATCCGGTCTGCGGAACATGTTTCTCGACAAATTAACGCGCATCTGATTTTATTTATCACTTGTGATGCTAACAGTCCATTTTTCTCACTAAACACCTTTCCACATTTTCACTGCCGTCAGTGACTCACCATTTTGTGTGGTGTTAGATGGTTCCCTCCCGGTCTTCACTGGCAGACGTTCAGACAAGAAGTGGGGCTCGGTAACTTTTCGCGGGACTGTTTTAACTGGCTTAGATGGCGCACTCGTCTGGATATTTGAGATTTAGCCCAGGAATCCGCGACCGTTCTATTTTCGGTGGAGTCGGTCCGTTTCCATGGCGTCTTCAAACGCATACCGCTGCCACAAGTGAAAAAGAGACAAAATGATTTACCACCTGCCCCTTATGTAAATATAGTGCAAACGCCAATTGTAATAGTAAATCTACATTTATGCTAAACTATTTCGATCGAATATCTGCGTTACAAAATACATATATTCTCCGGAATTCAGATATTCGAAATTTATAGATTTAAAATTATCTTGAATAATAAGATCGTCATTATTAAATTACTTATCACTCTTAATAAAACCAATGTTTATTATAGTTACCTAAACCTTTATTACCAGAAACCAGAAAACATTAGACGAAGAAGGTTTATGTAGATTGATGATTAATATTCTCCACATTCGTCGGGATTTACGTCAAACGTATAATCTTTCCAGCGCGAGGAGTTGACCAAGGCTTCATTAACAGTGTTAAACTTCCACACGCCGCCATCTGCAGGTGATTGTGGTCGAAGAAGACGTTGATCCAAGAGACTGCTTGCACGACGTCTTGCATCTGGTGACAAGGGGCAGAGTCCACGAACTGTACCCAAAACTCGATGCTGATGTTCCTATCCCGAAAACAAATGTTTAGATTAGATTTAATATTTAATGTTTTATAATGTACACATATATACCACATGGTTTTACAGGAACTAAGCCTAGAATAATAGAAATAACAATAATTCCTTTATCTGCTTAACAATCATGGTATACGTAGCAATATCTACGTAAAATACATAATGATGCACTATTATTTCGCTATGAATATTTTACATTATATTATGTAGTGCTGTGAGGATGTCTTATATACAATATTATGAACATATTATAAATTTACATTTTCAATGTTTTTTTTTTTTTTGCAGACATTTTCAGAAACATCTGGATTTTTCATCAACATCCTTGGTATTAAATACTCATAGTTTCATTCATACCAGTTCGCTCTCTTATGAAATAGGTATTAGCTTTATCGGCCAAATTCAATTGGACAATTTCAAAATAACATTTCTGTATTAAAAATCTGGATTTACCTAAAATTGTAAGCGCTTTAAATTTGTCACGAGGTCTACCATACGACTCTTAAATATGACCACACCTTTCTTTAACTGTCCTGTATATGTATACGAGTATGTTTTGATAATTTATTATTATATATGATATTATTAATCGATAATGTATTTAAGATATCCTCACAGCATTACATAATATAATTGTCTGTATATATCTATAACTAATAGCATTAATAAAATTTCTGCAGTTTAAAACAGTTATGATTAGTGACACATTCAAGGCATTAACAACATGATTCTGTTTGTCGATGACACCAAGAGCGAACGCTGTCCGTCGTGCTTGCTCGCTCGCTTTTATTAATTTTTCATTAATTACTTTTGGAACGAAGTTCCTTATGGGGCGTTGCAGAGGGGTACCCTAGCCGGCAAAAAACGTCCGTAACGTTAAAAAAAGCGTAAGATTTTTATGTGTAGTCTATGTATGATGGCTATACATTGTCTAATGTATAGTCTACGTGATGACTGTTATTGTGTGTGTGTGTGTGTGTGTGTGTGTGTGTGTGTGTGTGTGTGTGTGTGTGTGTGTGTGTGTGTGTGTGTGTGTGTGTGTGTGAGGTTTTGTGTGTGTGTGTGTGTGTGTGTGTGTGTGTGTGTGAGGATGTGTGCGAGTATATGTTATAGTATCATTATGTTTAAGCTTTTTGGTTCCAAAAATGTTGACCGCGAGTTAATTTATTTAATTTACGCCATCTGTGAATTCCGCGTGGCATCTGCGATTCTACGTTCGAGCAATATTTACTATATTTTGATACATTTTATTCAATCCATTAAATGTATTTTATAGCGAAAGGAACTTCTTTCCAACTGGGTGTCCGAAGAAACCTCACGCGTTTTTTTCTAAAAGAATAAAAAAATACTTTATTAATTTACTGTGACTATTATTTGTTCAAAAGTTTGAACAGAATAAGGAAACAAAATACTTTGAAAAAATACTTAGTAATAATAAATGTTATGCATTACATTATTAACACAAGAGAACAAATTTCAAACTTTTTTATACAACCAAAACAATTTTTTTCAAAGAACCAAAGAGAATTTATTGTAACAGGTCTAGATTTACGGATACAACGATAAACAAAAATTTTGAAAAAATAGACGAAAATAATTCGTTTTTAAAAAAATTATACATATAAGTTCAAATTTTATAATTTTATACTATACCCTTAATTTTTAGTAGCATATTAAAGATTATTTTAAACCAAACAAAACGATCTAATATGGTGATTTTTTTTTTGCCTTTTGTGCTATGTTGAATTTTTATATACTTAGATACTTACATCATATAAATTCAGACGGTCATAACTTTTAAACGGATAGTTTAATTTCAAAAAAGATTTTTGTAACTGCATGCTAGAGTCTTACCCTTTCAGCGATTTACGTTAGAGCCTGTATAATAACTTAATAACAAAAAAAAAACTTATTGATTCATAATATTTTGAACAAAGTGTTGCAAGAACATGTGTACGGTGGGCTAATTAAAAATATTTAAAATACTAGCAGCACCCCGCGGTTTCACCCGCGTAAGTCCCGATCCCGTGGGAATATCGGGATAAAACGTAGCCTATATGTTAATCCAGGTCTTCAGCTATCTACATACCAAGTTTCATCGCAATCTGTAGTCAGTAGTTTTGGCGTGAAAGAGTAACAAACATCCATACATACATACATCCTCACAAACTTTCACGGTTATAATATTAGTAGGATGTATGTATAATATGTATATATAAAATATGAGAAAACAACAGGGATATTGTTTTTGTAGGTAAAATTTGTAGATGATTTGATACCTTGCGATTTCCGGGTGTCCTCCGACGCCACCAGCCTCGGAGACATGCCAAGAGCCTGGCACCTTGAGAGCGGCACTTACTGACTAAACTCTTCTTTGACAGTGCCGAAACTGCTGAAGTTGCCTTTAACTCCTTTGATTTTTCCTTATAATGAGAATTATATTAAATTAATTATGTTGAATGTGTTTGTAACATTAAAAATGAAAAGTAATTAAAAAAAATTATCAACTTTTAAAAAAAGTTACGAAATAATATTTTATTAAATTTATTTACACTAAATTAACCAACAAACACGAATTCAAAGTAGGTACCACACGATTTAAGGGCTTACAATTTATTTTTAGAGGTGGCAGTGCCCAGCAGCTCCTGTTTCGACAATGGGCAAAATATAAAACGAGCCAAGAGGAGATTCCTCTACTAAACAAATAACTAAAACGATTTTTAGTTTGTATTTTGATTAAGTTTTTCTTCGACTTAGCCGACCTAAAAAAATTATCTAAATCGTGCTGCACCTAGCTAAATCGTATGGCACCTAGCTAAATCGTGTGGCACCTAGTTTTGATTTCGTTTTTGTTGGTTAATGAAGTATATACAGGGTGTATCTAACAGTGGGAGAGCCATACTTCGGCACGTATGGGCCGGCTCGACCGGAGGGAGTGATACCACGGCCTCACAGAAAACTTTTTTTTTGCTTTTCGCCGAGTGAGTGAGGTTACCGGAGGCCCTAACCCTTCCCTCTACCCTCCCCCCCCCCCCTTTTCCACCATTCTCCTTCTTCCACCTCAAAGGCCGGCAACGCACTTGTGACTTTTGAGTTGCAGGTGCTCATGGGCGGCGGTCATTTACCATCAGGTGACCCGTCTGTTCATTTGCCCACTATACCATAAAAAAATGCGACACTTGCTTAATCACTGAAAGGGCATAACTCCAGCTGTGTAAAGTAAAAGATTTCAAATAGATCTTTTTTTTTTATTTTGTAATTTTTCACTCCGTTTTTGAGAAAATCCATAAAAACTAACTTTAAAAATATACTATCTTACACATTTAGCTTCTGAAGGCAATTCAGCGTGAGGAGATAAATCTTCGTTAGATGTATTCGCTGTCATCAATTCTACTTCCTGGAGAGTCATTCCTTTGGGATCTTCTAATATTACGTTACCATCGTCTTCAGAACCCTGTTCATCATCTCCTGTATACATGCAGGAAGATATAACTAAACGAATCACTGATCACACTAAACAATCATCTACTTTTGAATTGAAGTGATAACTGTGGTTGATTAATATGTAATTTTGCAGTCATTTTTAAGCGGCAGTAGTGTAATAGCTAGGGCGTCGTACTTGCGATCAAGTGGTTGCGGGTTCGAACCTTACCCAGTGCACTACCGATGAGACCCCACTCCTAACACAGGCACTTAGCTTAGCTAGAGGAGTTAACAAGAATACTAGTAATGTGTGATCCACGTTACTAGTATTCTTAACACTAAAACCAAACACTCAAAATATTTTGGTTATTCATATTATCATAACTTTCAACAATCTTTCCTCTCTCGATCAAGTACAGATGAACTGGTTTTAGTCATATTTAGAGGTAAAAATGCCTAATTATCCATTTATCAACCCGTTTCGAAATGGTTATACGTCCCTTAGAACATGATCTCACTTATCAAAATTTACAAAATAACGTAAGTAATCATGAAGCCTTACTTTTCCGATTATCAATTTTAACAGGAAAGAGAACTACCTACTTAGCAAAATAGTTCTACTCAAGCGAGTCGAATTATTTTGCTAAGTAGGTAGTTCTCTTTAAAAAGTTAGTTAATAGTTACTTTACATATTAATTCGCCCCCTTACCTGGGTAGGTAGGTAAGAACCTGCCCAGATAAGGGGTCGAGTAAATATGTAGACGAAAATCTTTGCTAGATCACAGAAGTGGTAGCTCCACGAATTGTGAATGTTACGGAGTGCTACCCCGACACGGCTTGCGACAAACTACCATCTACTTGACCCCCAGATATTTGTTCAGGGCCTATATGTTGTTTGTATCTAAAACAATGTAGATTTTATTAATCCACTTTGATCTTAAAAGCACCCCAAATATAAAACTAAATCACTCACGGTTTAGAGAGAGATAAGCTTTTTCAAATTGAGCAGCTTCGATCATGGCTTTGCATTCTTCAGCTTTTTCATCATTTATCTGATAATCATAATATATATAACTCAGATAACCGTATAAAAACCCTATGTTATAAATTATGTTACGACAACTTTAACGTTTCTTAAAGTGAGTTTTAAAGCTAGGGTCAAAATTTCCTGCTGTTGGGTTTAAATTAATAAATTTAAACAATTTTTATAATATAAAAACTAACCTCTTTTATTTTTACTTCAGGAACAATATGTGAAACCTCGCATTCAATTGCATCTCCAGCATCGGGTATATAAAATGCAATGTCTTTATCAATATCTGCGGCGAAGGCATCACTTAAAAGTGAATATTCTGAATGTGCTGCACTCGAGGATCCTTCAATCAGACCTCCACTAGCAACTGATTCCGCTGGTTGTTCAAATGCTAAGCCCACAGCGGTATTTACATATGAATTCATTATCTTTGCCATAGCATGCTTCAGCAGCTCATTAGGTTCTGAATTACTTTTCATGTTGCCATTATCATCACAATCAATGACTTTCTCAACGTCGCTCATATCGAAAAGATGGTTAATGAACATCGAAGTGGATTGCGTTAACTCATTTTGATGCTAAAAGATTTTAGTCAATGATAAATGTAAAGAACAATAATAAATAAAAACGAATTTATGAATAAATCTTACTAATTCTGGATCCTCATCTCCTTGACCAATAAAATTACCTTCAACTTTACATTTAAGTTCATCAACTGAAAAAATATTAAGTTAAAACAAAAAAAAATTATTGTATTAATAAACTGAATTGCCTGGTCATTTAATTCTTTAAATGACCAGGCAATTCAATTTATTAATACAATGGTAAGGAAGGTCTATACATCTCATATGTACGTAGTATAACAGATTATAGTGTGTATAATGGTTAGTGATCCTGACTGCTGAGCTAGAGGTCGTGAGTTCGATTCCTACCCAGGAGAAATAACAGTGTGATGAGCACGATCATTTGTTCTGTGTCAAGATATAATAAATGTATTTAGTAATATATAAGCATGTTTATCAGTAGTCTAGTTACCATAGTACAGGCTGTGCCTAGTTTGGGATTAGATGACCGTGTGTTATTGTTTAAAGGTATTATTATTAATTAAATTAAACGGGGCAAAAAATTCATAATTCTTCAAACCATTTATCCATTACAGATTTAGAAGAGTCCTGTACGATGTAAATAAGACTAGCATAGGTCACATGTCCTACACCAAACATAGGCGTGGTACCAATCCTTAACACGTAACTATGCGGAAACTTTTAAAATGAACCACAAAAACTAATCTCGTCCCATGGCTGTAGTTTCTTTAAATAATTTGGCAGGCGTCTGAAGTTCTAGTTGAGTAAAACGTACCTGTGACTTTTTGTGGTGTCGATGTAGCAACTTCATTGGCAACTAGCTCCATCTTATTTTCAATCACGACATCGTTCTCGGCTTTAGATGATACATCTTCACCATCGGTTTCAGATTGCTTGACAGTTTTTTCTGTTGACAAATAGCGCCATGGTTGACCTAAGCGTCATCATAATATCTAAATTAAAAATAAATGCAGACAGGAAACAAAAAAGTGAGAGACTATCAATTAAAATGGCTAAAATTACAGTGCGTAACGCACCACCTGCATCTATGCATCATGTGTGATGATAACAGTTAGACCACAAGATAATGATTACCAATAGTTATTAACTGTAAACAACAGCTTTACCTGACTCTATAGCTGAATTTGCAATAACATATGCATCGTCCAAAATTTGTTTGACCATATGAACGGCCAAAAAAGCGGCAAGACGTGGATCGCATTCTTGCCCTCCATCTGCAAACAAATCACATACAACAGTACAATAATAATAAATATAACAATTTGTAATAAATTAATGTATATATATAATATGAAAAATACCTTCCTTGTTTGTCATTTTCATGTCGGGTGATGTTTTTGTTGACATTAGTTTTTTTTACTAATTATTGGCTTTCCCAACCAGGTATTTCTACGATTCTATCATTCTTTGTACAAAATAGGCAAGAGTGCTTTATTTTAAATCGAAAAAAATATGAATATATTAGCTAGAACGGGTAATCCCTTCTGTATTTTGATTATTTGTTTGTTACTTTTAAAAAAAATATCACCGACTTCAATGCGCCTCAAAATACCCAAATCGCTTCAAGTGTGCCTATAAAATTTGAAGAGTTTCCTCGATTTCTCCTGGATCCCATCATCATATCCTGACCCGATGACCAAATGACCACCTGGGAAGTATACCCTTTCAAACAAAAAAAGAATTTTTCAAATAGGTCTAGACGTCTTGGAGTAATCAATGAACATACATAAAAATATCTACATATACAGTGGAACATAGAACCTCCTCCTTTTTTTAAGTCTGTTAAAAATCAGACACTAGTGTTTATTGTATTTCCAGCTCTGTATTACTTAATTAAAAGTTAATATCGTTAATGCTTATAACTAGCTAATTACCAGTCTCGACTACATTAATTACGCTTACGAACTTTTTTATTAATGACTTGGATTTCTTTATTCAGGGTATAAGCTACCTTCATGATGACTCGATAATGAGCAAAGACAAATTTAAAAAATATATTTAATAAATTATAAAATTACTGAAATAACTGAAAAGCATTTTCCATTCAAAAACACAACGTCGCTATTTTGGTAACGCCCAGCCAATAGCTATAATGTGTTACACATATTCTAAAACTTCGACCTCATTCTATTTTTGTAGTTGTTTCATGATTGTACCATAGAAAAATCTGTTCTGAGCCAGGAGCATGGTGTAAATCTTACAATAAGTGGCTTTATCTTCTACAGATCTGTTTCAGTGGAACACTAACGAGCTGCACTAAAAATATAGAAGAAAGATACGTGTGTCACCCATATCTAAATTAAATGAGTCACTTTTTTTAAGATTTGATGTTCCTCAACTTACTTACGTACTTCAACTCATACTAGAACATTTTTTTAACAAACAAAGATTAGTACATCATTACCACAAATTTGTAACATCTACAAAAATTACCATGTTGCAGCAACTTTGTCATACTTATCATATTTGACGTGACAATTCATTTTCAACCAAAAATCAAGTGTGCGGCAAGCTCACTTGCTATCTGGGAACTCATTCAAAATTGAATGAGTTGACACAGAGAGACAGTAGCCCGGGGCACTCCGCCGAAATAGGCCTTGCGTCGTTAAATCTTCCTTATTGCCCAAACTAAATTTTGATTAACACTTTAAATTGATTTTTCTTTAGTAATATCTCTTGGCCATACAAATAAACTGAACCTGAAACCACAAGTCACACAAAACCACAGTCACATCTGCGTCTCTGGTACTTAGTTCTCAGTCGGTGCCTCTGCCACCGTTGCTGATGGTTTACAATAATTAGGCTTAGACCCCTACCTGTCGTCCTTTTTTCGGAGAAAATCCCCAAGTTTACAATACAAAAATGTAACATAACAAACTGAATATAACTTTTCCACTAAAAAACATGAATGATTCATAACGACATGACGTAAGATCTTGACGGCACTGTTTATACATTACGCAATTTGTATTTATACTTTGACCAGGTTAACGATTGTGGGTGGGTATCAACAAAATCACATGAGAATCTGATATTCATTCTATTAACTTATTTTAGGTGTTTATCTGCAACAGTATGAACGCATTTGTAGCTAGCACCAAAGTTTGTTTACCCTATCTGGTTACTTATTTTCTTTTATACATCTATGAAGTAGGAAATAAGCACACGATGATAAGCGGTTACGTGTTCCTATAATTCCTATATATCGTGGTACATATAAGTGGCGTTTAGGTGGTGCCAATCCTATCCTCACAGTGGCGACACTTCTCAGCAATAATAAAAAGCAGAAGAAGAGTTAATACCCAGTCGGGTATTTCAGTCAAGGTAAAACGAATGTATCTTGTGTGGTTGACACTCTCCTTGTAAATTACTTAACATCTATAAAAAACTTAAGGCTGCGAATTGTCGTATTTGAAGGTTCAGGCAATACGCTACCGAAGCGTATGGCAGTAGACAGACAGCCTCTGATTTTACTTAACAAATATCGTCTGAAAAGTAGTTATTTTAATTAAAGTTAGTATGACATAATCGAGGAGGTGACCACTAGATATAGAGTCTTAAAAACGTTAACATGTAGTGGAAACATAAAACGACAATGTATGTGGACACAAGTAACGGAAACAATCTATAAAATGGGTACTGTTTAGTGCCGCCACTCCCCGACCATCTCTATTTATAAAGTAAATTGCCTGCCACGAGGTGGACATTGATATCTATATCAATCTTGCTAATTCAATGTCTTTGTGTTTACCATTTACTTAGGTACGTATCTAGTAAAGTACAGAGACAAGGGTTGATATAAGCTTTGGCCGTGACCGACAACACAGTTTTTAAATGATATTTAGAAAACTACTTTACTGTTAAAATATAATACTTTATTAAATACTAGTAAATAGTACTGAGAGAGAGAAAGTGTTCATCAATCAGGTTATCGCAGTCCACTGCTGATCAAAAGCCTCTCCCAATCGCCGCCGTAACACCTAGTCCACCCCTACTGCATGTCTTAAGTTTCCACCAAGATACCGACAGGCGTCGGCAAACGAAATGCCATATTACAAAAGTAATATAAATTTGGAATTCTAAGTTTAATAAAAGTGCTTACCCTAGACAGATTATAGTATACTGAGTATACCGACCTCGTTGTATGTTGCTGTCAGTTTGAGCTTATTCCTTGCAAATAAGTAGTAGCTAATTAGTACATATTTACTTAAAAAAAGTTACTGAAGTTACTGAATAAATATTAATCTATGAATATATGTTACAATGCGCATTTTTTATCATATTACTAACTGCGCCCAGCGGTTTCACTGGCGTAAGTCCCTCGTTGAATTTCCTTAAATTTTCTAATTTTTTGAAGTGAAAACTTCTTTAGCGGCGCTGGGCACTTTTTAAGATGGATAAAAAATGTTAAACTCGCGTCAGATTTCAGGGTCACGTGGACCCTGATCAAAAATGTATGGAAAATGTGTCCGACTGTAAAGTATTTAAAAAAATATATATTTTTATGACGAGATCGAAAATTCTTAAGACGGAGATGAGTTTCTTATATTTACAAGTACAGCGTCGAATTTAGGGAGGAAGAGTGGGGAGTGTGGGGGCAAGTGGGGCGAGTTTGGCAAGTGGGACGAGTGGGGAGAGTGAGAGTAGAGAATCTACGGAGGGAGAGTGGGGCGAGTGGGGAGAGTATTTCCTTTTTTTATGATATAGGTGGCAAACGAGCAGACGGGTTACCTGATGGTAAATGACTACCACCGCCCATGGGCACCTGTAACTCGAGAGTCACAAGTGCGTTGCCGCCCTTTAAGGTTGGAGTAGGAGAAGAGGGGGAGGGGGAGAAGAGGGGGAAGAGTGCGAAGTGTGGGGAGAATGAGCGAGTGAGTGAGTGAGTAGGAGAGTAATATGACGTTTTAAGTTCGTCTTATCGTTTAAGTTTGCACTTCTGTCGGCAGTCCCATGACTGCCTCTTTTTTTTTGATAAGAACGTTCTCCTGACAACAACATACACAATAAAAAAGAATTAGCGAAATCGGTAAAGCCGTTCACGCGTGATGCCGTGACTAAGGGAAATAGGGACTCATTTTTATATATTTAGATTAATACAAGTGTTACTAATATCGATGTTTTGACTTTATATCATCACCACATTCTGAGTTGCTCTATAACCCCACCCACCGACCATCCTACAGTACCTATTTAAGTTCATAAGTACCGCCTAATATACTTCTAAACCCACTTAATATGTCTACCCATTTGTATTTTTGGGATAAACCACTAAAAGGTTTCAGGTAAATAAGACTAGAAATAAATTTCCGAGGTTGGTTGTGATACCCAGTCCTTATCAAAATAATAGAGCTCATTCACTTACTTCTAACCTATTCACTTTATACGTCATTTTGACACTGGTGCATAGAAATGAGTATATTGTTCAATATGTACCCAAAAATGTATTAGTTATTCAAACCTAGTATAAAATAGTTGAACTAATATTTGGCCTAGATTTTCAGTAAGAAGATAGACTGAAACAGCAGCCCTGTTACCGTTGCTATGGCAACCGGAGGCTGCCTCTCCGCCACTCGGTCCGCGCACGCAGATCGATGCTGAAAATCTTATAGGGTTGCTACAATTTAGACTAGATACTTCAACGTGAACAACACGTGTTGATTATGTATATAATCGTGATTTTATTCAATAAAGGTACGACAATTTCTGTTCATATATAATGAGTATATATATCATATATATGAAATGAGCAGTTAAACAATATATTACTGCTATTACCAGAAGCACTACTAAACTACCAACTAGATTAGACACCAAGTCGTAAAAATCATGTGGATAAACAATAATAATCGTCACATGAAAGCTTAAAAAAAATGTTATTTTATTCTTACATAATATACTTAGTTCAACGGAAACTTGTTTAAGGCAGCCCTATGCTTCAGTCTGGACACAAATGCGCCGTACCTCATTCCCTGTTTCGCGTCCCTTCGACAAGGTACTCGCTTGTTTCTCACTTATTTTCGATATTGTGCCACAATACAGGGAATGTAAACAGCGCTTCTCCCACGATGAGCATGGACAGTGTTAACAGCTACAAGTGAATCCAAGGTACGTTCGATCAATTAAAAAACTTAACATTATTTTTATTATATAACGGCTTCATATGTGCGTTTACGATAGAAACTCCCGCTAACGAAATCTAAACTTAATCTGCTTAAAACTCTCTCTCTCTTACTTAACTGCTCTCTTACTTAAAACTACTTTATCACAATTTTGATCCGCAGTTGCACTGGGTCGTATCAGGGATGATTACATTATTATCATCTAAGACTTTGAACGTCTACAATTCTTCTTATTTTATAGACCTCAGGGAGCCTACGCTTAACAATGAATTATCACTATCACTACATATTATAAAACAAAATCCCCCGCCGCACCTGTCCCTCGGTCTGTTCGCGATAAACTCAAAAACTACTGAACGGATTTTCATGCGGTTTTCACCAATAAGGTATAGGAGGAAAAATAAAAATTCAAGTTTTAGGTATATAATTTGTTAAGGTTTTGTGTAAATTGGTTTAAATGTGATAATGATTATTGAAGTTATTGGGTTGCTAGTTAGTTATAAATGGGAAAGTTTGTGAGTGAGTTAATAAGTTGGTTACTCCTTTACATTAAAACAACTGATT
This sequence comes from Euplagia quadripunctaria, assembly GCA_963859945.1. NCBI lineage: Eukaryota > Metazoa > Arthropoda > Insecta > Lepidoptera > Erebidae > Euplagia > Euplagia quadripunctaria. Next base: position 10,622,988 of record OY982571.1, on the reverse strand, counting down.
GGATTGGGAGCATGAAATTTCAAATGAAGATAACCACATAATAACGTCAATGTGTGCCTATGTAGTAATTAAAGCATACGAGAACTGTGATCCACACAGGCCGCTTGCAAAAGCTAATTGTAATACATTTAAGCACTGACTATTTATTTAACAAATTTACAGATATTTTAAATTCGTGATGTTGAAAGTGAAAGAATTAACCGAAGAAGATCCTTTTGCCGAGGAGGTGATACCAATACCGGTCCAGATTTTTCTATGGAGGCAGACATCGCCGTTTGTGAGACCGCGTCTTGGAAAAGTCCACGATGCTGCTTGTCCGGTATGCACTACTTAATAAATATGTATAAAATTAAGGTGTCTATATGTGTGCAAATGTATATAGCTATAATAGTTTATATTTCTATGTATTGTTATACCGATGTATATACCCTACCTCTGTTAATGGTCTCATCTCCCTGTATCTAGTGAATCTAACGCTCGTACAGTACTTAACTATTTATTGATGTTCAAAAGTTATGTTTTAATGCAAATGGCAGTCGCGTCATGCCTACTAAAAATGAATTACTTATAGTAGTAGTAGTAGTATTTGTGTAGCTAACATTAAAATTTAAATGCTAGCTCGTGCTGCGTAGGCAATACTGAAACATTATTCAATAAAGCGAGGATATCATTTCAGATGACTAAATATTGTTTTTTTTTTTTTGACGTTCGGTGAAATAGCGACAACGAAAAACTAATCTGCCAAACGTTTTTTTTTATTACTGTATGGTCTAGTGGCTAGAATACCTGCCTTTCACGCTAGAGCCTCGGGTTCGATTCCCGGTAAGGGAATTCAGTTTTTTATTTAAAATTTTTACTATTGTAATTTTAAGTGTTAGAAGAGACTTGTCTGTGGTAATTGTAAAAATCACCCTTATTTGTTGAAAACACGCAGTTCTGTCAACGTGCTCCTGGACACCATGTAAGTATGTATGAGTACACTATTGTGCTTTTCATTTGCACAGAAGTTGTATAGAGTATTTAACCCAAAGTATTTTATAGTAACAAAGTTGGTACATTTTAAGTTAACATTTTTAAAACCATAAATATTTTAACGTCATACATAGTATTTATATTTATTTTTTTAAATTAGTTATCAAGAAAACATTGGTAATCTTTTAAGTAGCACGGAAGTTAGTTCAACTAGATTAGTTCATTTTGATTTGCTGTTATTCTACTTTTAACTACAAGACGGTTTATCGGCATAAAAAACTTAGTCAAATACAAAGCACGGAACCTTACCTAACCTTACCTACTTACACACTTGTTGTATAGGAAGTCACAATTGCTATTTTTCTTAGTGTGTACTATCTATTCTATAGCTGAATTCCAACGGCTTTTAAACTTTATTTTTGCCGTTATGGGTACAAAACCCACGCACTCTCACTTTAGACCATGGACAGAACTATGGTCTCTACGAGAGGATTCCCACACCAATAGCCGTCGCGAGCTAGTATCGCTGCTCTGCGTACATGCTGAACACTCCACCAAAGTGAAGAGTGCAATTTCCTCGTGACAGCCTCTGCAGTTCTGGCACGCAGGCATTGGCATCCGGCCTATTACAATTTTAAAAGTAGGGGGTTACAATTTTGCCTAAGAGGCAATACATTTTCAGAATTTTCTGATTTGTTTTTGTGTACGGATGTAAATTTTTATTCCTACAAATTATTATCATTTCTACAAATACATAATTGGCTTGAATGTAAATTGAAATTTTTGCATGTAAGTATGTATGCATGTTTTAACAATGTTACATAAACCCTAATTCCCTGAACCCTTGTCGTCATAAATTTCATTTTCGCTATATATAAATATATTTACTTAATGGATTGAATAAATTGTTTCAAATATAGTAAATATTGTAACAACCCAAATTAAAATTGCGCCATCTGTGAAAGTTACTAGAACTAATATATGGATCATTAGTATAGGCAATTATCTTATCTGTGGCATAGCTTCAACAGTAGTATCGCACGGAACCCACAGATGGTGTAAATAAAATAAATGAACTCACGGTCAGCATTTTTCGTTGCGTTAACACTTTTTTCCGTCTAGCCCCGATCCACCGAGCTTCTAAAGTGTAACGTCCAATAAGGAACTTCGTTTCAATAATATTTGTATTTTACTAAAATCCGTTTCCAACCTGAAACTGGTGCTGATGACATCCATACAAATTCTAGATAAGTTCCCAGTTTTGTATTTATTATTATTATTGTTTTAAGTGCCTAATGCCACCTCGACCATTTCTGGTCTTTTGTAGCGCACTTTTGCGTTACAGTTCACTGCTCAGACTTATGGCTTCGAGAAACCTCCAGATCCCAGCAGCGATTGTTTGTATTTCCTGCGGTTGTCGGTGCCGCATTAGTGGGCCACGAGAGCATAGAATATGCATTGCAGTTTCTTCTGCCTCTTGACAGAATCTGCATATTGTGTTCTCGCCGAACTTTAGGTTGAACATATGTTTGTTCAGTTTGCAGTGTCCGGTGAGGACTCTCAAATTCAAAACCAATTCAAAATCATTTATTCAATTAAGACACCAAGTGACATTTATGAACGTTAAATTGAAGCTACTGTTAAAAATCATAGATCGATGCAAACAGACGCCACAGTATGTACTGGATTGTCGAGGTAAATCAGGTGAAAACACCAAAATCTACTGCCTGCTTGTGTCGATCTATAACTTCCAGTTTCCAAAATGCGTAGAGCCTTATGAGAAGAATACTGGCAAAGAAACTCATGGCCACTCTTTTTAATAGTCAAGTCTTGTTACTGCACAGGTTTAGTATTTCTCTAAGTAGGTACTATTTTCTATACTACTACATGATGATGTATAATGTATCTTTCTAGTTACTCTAAGCGTAACAGTGAGTTCCGTTGAAACTCTTTTTATAAAAACGACCTAGTTGTTGCTCTTCTATCTTGGAATTGCTTAGATAGAACAGACATAAGTACTCAGATTATATTAAAGCAATACTATTACTTCTACGTTACAACGTCATTGAGAATGACCCTTGTATTGTAATTGTTACATTCAAACAAAACTCTTATCAATCAATGGTGACTCCATTGATCGATAAGTAAGTACATACCATAGTACCTACATTTCGAAAAAAACCTCTTATTTCTTATAGTGCGAAAATATATTTATGTTATTTTGCAAGCGTGTATCAATTTATATTATTATTCATCTATCTCTATATGATTAGTTCCATCACAAAAACCCTTAAGCACGGTTCACATAATTATGTGGGTCTCCTTTAATTATTATATACCCGTAGATACAGATACAGGTATATAATCAAAGTAGGTATCATTTGCGGTACCCAATCACTGTTATCGTAGGTACTTTATTATTATCATTCATCGTATTATTTTCTGAATCTGGTTGACATGTTTAATAAAATTGTTAACTGATTTAAATGAACCAATTTTAATATAATTGTCTTTCATTTAAAAAGTTTCCACCGTCATCTTAAGAGATCATCCAAGAGAACGACAAAGTAATCATATGAAATGCAAATTGTCTTAAACTACATAGTGTCTCCAATATCAGACCTATATTTACAGACGTTGCCGGTCAGGGTTAACGGATGTGATGTGACCAAAAAATCTGTAGAAGGCTAAAAACAGAACCTTTAAAAATCGTGTCCTATAACAATGTCCTTTAATAATTTGACTAAAACCGAGATGTGTGAGTGGCGAGGGTGGCTGCCCTAGGGCGATGCGGGTAGTGTACCGCACCAGGCCCCGTCATAGTGGGGCACCGAAATCAACTAAAGCACTACCACCGGGCCCAGGTTATTAACTCGTTACTATAATCGTTATTAACCGATGATATTTTGGGCATTGACGACGGAGGCAGGCTGATGGACGAGGGCAGGCTGATGCTCGCCTGCCAAGCTGAAGTTAATAGACATAATAAGTATATAGTAAAGCCTGCTATGGACTGTACTAATGACGTAAGCCGTAATCACAAATATTTCGTTTAGTTGAAGATGAAGGGCGACTCAGAAGCAGGACTCACTGGCCTCTTTCTTGATGCAAGGTACAAGAGTTTGACTTAGACATAAACCATTGTCGAGGTAAAGGGTCCGAGAATGGGGCGAACATAGTAGGAATAAATAAAGGTGTCATAACCAAAATTCTGAACTAATATCATTGGGCATTTTACAATCCATGGTGTCCCAAAAAAAATTTAGGACAGAATAAATGTTAAAATCGGTAGAACACCTTACAATAACATTAATTAATGACGATAATAGAAGAAAAGGAGTTTAAGAAAGAATTTCAAATGTTCGGGTTCTAAATGTTATGTAAATTTACTTTGTAGAAAATAATTTAGTTTTAGATAAACGTTCGTATAGAAACGTTGCTAGTTGCGAATAACAAGAAGTTAAACCGTTCGTCGCGAAGAGCCAAGCCCAAGCGTATCTCGTGGCACGCGCTTATATACTCACGCGCGATGAATCCCAGCAAGTAGTCTGAGGTGCAATGTAAATGGTGTAATATATTTAATTTTATTATTTTAGGTTTATTTTAGTATTTTTGTTATACTAAACACCTCAAGAATACAATGTTACAAAATGACTCGGAATTTGATACATTTAGAAATTTTGTACAAAATCCCGCAACCTATTTGATATTTCACATTTCGTTTTCGGTTCTTCTGAAATAACGCGCCAGTTGTTTGTCTGGGGAACTTGGTTACTTTCAAATTATCAACCACATTTTCGTGCATCTCATTTTGCTATCTAGAGTGAATTTTTCAAATAAGTAGGTAGGTATTTGTATTTTTGTATTTAATTGAAATATAGATATTTAATTTGTTAGGTGTTTTGCTTTTTGCTTGCATGACCTTTTTAATGATTTGCTGCTTCAGAATATATGCATAAATCTTTGGCATAAACCTATACCTAGTTAAATTTTATTCTCATTAGATAGGTACCTAAGTAAAATCCTGTAACCTATATTAACGTATAGCTTTTAATAATAAAATCTGTAACATATTTAATTTTTCTGATCGTTTAATAGGTTTCTTTTTTTTCATTTATTTTATGTTTTTACTTTAATTGCGGGTTAAGCCATACCAAACCGATACCTAATAATGAAGCGAGTTGTAGATAAAAGAAGAAGAGTAAATAAGACAATAATTTTTACGTGACTTGAAGCCAAATATTTCAAACTCTGGAACTCCGCCCACAACAAAAAGTGGTGTACAGATTTTATCGACACTTGTCGATATATAATAACAATAAAATCATTGGAATTATTGACACATATGGTGTAGTGCCTACAGTAAGCCACTGTAGCACTATAAGGACCGTATTTTAATTATGTTTATATGGGAATGAACGCAATCACGAAATAGGTATTACATCCCTTTGAATTGCCTGTCATACCGACCAAGTTGCACTGGCTGTTCTCACAGGCTGACTGGCTCAGTGGTGCATGCCCACCTTCATCGAGTCCGTGTGGTAGACGGTTCTTCATCCACCCGCACATTTTTGGTATTTTTAATATTTTTGTCTCACCATGTACCTACCGTCAAATACTATACTAACAGGCTGTTACTATAAAAGCGATGTCTTCCAGACAACCTTTATATGGAAACAACAGGGGAAAATAAACGGCAAGTAGCGAAAATTATAGACATGAAACATAATTTAGAAGAAGGCTTTCGATGACAGGTGAACTACCACGAGTTTTCATACCTAAAATAGCGTCTTCCTGTCCTGTCACAAAAGCGGCTTCAAGGCGGAACTTATTGATATTTACGAAAAAAAAAATTGTTTGTCATAAACTGAACTCTTTTTACAAACGTAAACTATCACGACTGAAAAAGAGACAATTAAATTATGTTTTTCGGTATTAGGTTTTTATTTGCTTTCAATTTGTATAACTTTATAGAATTTTATTACATTTTATGTGCTCTCTTCTCCTTCTATCAATGAAGCTAGTTCAAAGTTGACATCACTGTAGCTACTATTTACCTATCAGTACTTTCATGACTTATTGTTTAAGCAAAGAAACAGTGACACAGCAGCCCTGGGAAGAACTCTTGTTACAGACTTATTAAATGTGTTAGAAATAGTAATAGTTCTAATAAGAACTGTTTGCATCGATCGGAGACACGCCGTGCTAAGCTTCAAGTATCTTTCTTCGTGTCGCTGCGCATTGTCGTCCTGTACTGTACTACTATCTACCTGTCAGTACCTACATGACTTCTTAAACTGCTTAAACAATAAGCCATGTATGGACGGACAGGTAGATGGAGTTTACATCACATCACGAGTACTTTTTATAACTGAAATCAATGAATGAATGCATCACATTCAACTTCACTGTGCCCACTGTCAAATCTGTCAATGTGACATATTCTTTGTTTATGTTTACATTTTTGTTTTGGCTTGCGCCAAGCTCTTAAAATAAATAATATAGTATTTTACTAATACAAATTAATGTTTCTTCCTTTTTAAACAATCGCTCAGGAACTTAGGGAGGCGTGTAAGGTAAGAGGCATTCAATAATGTGTTTAACGTTAAAATAGAAATATGTGTAAAGGTGCTTCAAGTCATTCTTCAACGATCTTAAAACATTAAAACTTACAATAAATATAAAAGTCTGTATTAAACTGTTGTATCTTAATCAATTTCATATTAAAATATGCGCTGGCACATACTAAGACGATATAACCTCTCTTAGAACTCAACAAGTTAAAACTGTTGTTTGTGTGTTGTATATAATTATTATATAAATACCATAATGTCCACCAGGATGTTCTCCTTACTAAACAGAAGTACGTATTTATTTAGTAACTAAAACATTGCAGTCATTCTTACTTAGTGACAGTATAGTTAATTTAATAATTAATTTTACAACCAATTCTTATAAACGCTATCACCTAAGTACATTAAAAAAAAACATGAGAATTTATTTATTTATATTAGTTTGCTAACAAATGTAAGAATAATACAATAACATTTATAACATTGCATAACAATTATTAGTACAAAAGTTACATTAAATTACAAGAAAACACTGCATGCGTATTGTTATGCGCATAAAATTGTTCATCCAGTATGGATTAAGAACACTACAGTAATTTAGTAGCTTGCATAATCTAGGGATAGGAGAAGCAGAGCCAAAAACTGTTCTTTTGGGTGGTGGGTAAAGAGGAGTAATGTGTGCACGAGGATATTTATAAGGCACTCTAAAGTTAATTTTTGTCAACAACTGTTAACTGTTTATTTTGGATGAGCCTGTACAAGAAAACCAGATCTTTATATTATATTATGTTCTTCTTGTATCAAGTGAATCCATTTTGAAATTATGAGTGTCTTCATAGGAGGTTTGTTTTTTTTTCATAAAGTTGAGTTAGTTAAGTGCCACAGAAATATTTTTTGTATTAGTTCTATCCTTAGTATATGAACGGCATAATTATTCAGAGGGCAAACTACTCTACAATATCCCAGAATACTTCTTACAAAAGATTGTATAACAAAATTTTTGTTCATGCCTTGCAAAAAACTCTTCCATTCCTTATAATAAAGTTCAAAGCTCCTGATGCTTTTTTTAATTATCATTTGAAAATGGGGAATAAATGTTAATTTTTTTATCCAAAATTATGCCTAAATCCCTAACAAAGTCCACTTCTTTCAATGGCATGCTCTTTATCTTATACTCTGATGCTATTTCATTTAGTTTACGGGTAATTTTAACATATTGACAGTTCGCTGGATTCAACAACATCCAACATCATCAAGATCAAATCCTTTTGAATTAGGTTGACATCCTGATCTGATATTACGGTCCTAAAAATGTAATATTATCTGCGAATAGAAGTGGAATAGCGTGATTAAAGCAGTGAGGAAGATCATTGACAAAATTTTTAAATAGCAGCGGTCCCAAGTGGGAGCCTTGGGGAACGCCTGAAGTGATGCAATGGCAGAGAGAGAATTGACAGACTTTATACCTTCTGACACCTTATTGTGCACTTTAGGACTTATAATGTACACAGGTCTTCTGGTTTTGTTGTACAAGTACAATGTAAAAGTCCTGTGCTTTAAATTGTTCAATTTTTTTCCTTTACTAAAATAATCTAAATATCTATTATCTCCTTGGGTGCATGTTTCTGACAACTTCAATCTTATTTAATTTGGTGAATATTCCAAATTAATGATATTTTATTATTTCAGTCCTTTGAAAAAGTGCTGGTGCAAAACCTTCGGTTTGGTTTATCAATCAGCTTAACTGAGGCTATAGAATCTATACCAAGATGGAGACTAATTCAAGCAGCTCTACCACATGTGATGCATTCATTAGCTGCATTGTTACACAACAGGTAATCACTAGTTTATACAACAAGTACCTAACTGCAAAACTGATTACCTATTATTTTATTATTTGTCTCACAATACTGGGTGTCTAAGGATATCAGGTTATAACAATAAATATGTGACCATCAATATATCTGGACAAGCTTCAGATAGCTTTATTTATTAAAGTCTTTGTATATATGATATTTTGTATGCAAGCCTAATACCATTTAATATTAATTTACTAGTACCTGGGCTGAACTTTGCTCATGCAGGAAAGATCTAAATACACACTTTAATCCAAATAGTTAGAGCTGTTTCTGAGAAACACGAAATATATTAAAATATATATATACATATATATATATATATACATTGCTCATTTAAAATTTCTAATAAATTTTAATTTGTAAGCTCTACTATCCACACTAATATTCTTTAGAACTAACTAATAAGAGTAATCTTACAGTTACTGGGGAACAATTTAGTCTACATATACAATTGAAATTTGATTTTATTTTGCAGAGTAAAAGACAATATGCAATCATTAGCAACTATAGAAACGAAACTACTATACACACTGCACTGGATCATACTTGATGCATCTGATGAATGTGCCGAAGCCGACTACGAGAATAGCATCTTCTTTTCAAACCCTTTTCATTACTTATTTACAATACCTGCTATGACGGTGAGTATATAAGTAAAATGTTTTTTTTCTCAGCATTATGCAAATCAGCTCTCTTCAGCTGATTTGCATAAAGCAAATTTTTTTAAATGTTACTAACTGATTAGTATAGCATTATTGATAATGTCCAGACTATTTAAAATGCCCAATATTGACTATGCTGTATGAATAATGTGCCCACCTATTGGGTAGGTAGAGTAATAAAAACATGTGATTTATTCAATAGGGAATATGCACGTGTCTATCTTGTTTTAGTCTGTATTGCTATAGAAATAAATCCATACATTTATTTTGTATGTACTTTATCGTATTTTAATTGAAAAGTTTAATCATTAAAATCCCCTTATCTTCACTAAACTACTAAAACGCAACGCTATTAGATGGACCGAAATGTTATATGTTGACCGCATTACTCCACTTTTTGCTAAAATTTGCACTGTACTTCGGTGCACTTTGTCATGTGCAGTTTTGATCATATATTATACTAGCTGTGCCCGCGACTTCGTCCGCGTGGAATAGTGTGTTTATATCGAATCAACAGCCTAAAAAATAAGTTTTAAGCTTCTAGCTCTTAATATGACGATACTTCCATACAACTTTTCATCCCCACCTTTCAAACCCTTACACCCCTTTTTCGCATTAAAAAATAGCCTATATCCTTTCTCAGACTCTAGACTATCTGTGTACCAAATTTAATTAATTTAATTTATTAAATTGGTTCATTAGTTTTGGCGTGAAAGGGCGACAGACAGAGTTACTTTCGCATTTATAATATTAGTAAGGAAGTAAGGATTATAAAATAAGTTTTTCTGTCCTTTTCAGTAATCATTAGTAGGTTTTATAACTTTTATATTTATAAATCAATCAAGAATCGAACAAGCCGTGGTCCTTGACGTTATAGAAAAGGCACGTCGAAATGCCGGTGTTTAAACCACACAAAACCAATTGTACTGTGTTTTAATTTACATATGTGTTATATTTTTTAACAACAGAATAAGATATAAAATCCCTGTGGTTTTAATGATACCATGCATGTATTTAGTAATATATAAGTATGTTTATCAGCAGTCTGGTTACCATAGTTCAGGCTCTGTCTAGTTTAGGATCAGTCGGCCGTATGTGAGGTGTCTCAAGTTATTATTATTAAACCATACCATAAGGTATGGTTTAATAATAATAATTTATAATATAAAATCAATATGGCATGTGAGAAAGAATACTATTTATGTTAAAAAACATAAAAAGCAAGTATTTGTTTTTTAACCTTAGTAGACTTCTGTTTAACCTGAAAAACTTGTGACGGAGCATTGTATCGTGTGTTTTGGTGGGTTCGATGCCAACATCCCCCAACTGTTATCCCCGGAGAATTGACGACACGTCGTTATCACTTTGATGACTTTTTGGTTTGCACAGTTTTTGTTATTGCAAATTTACTTATGTCAGACGTACCCCATCTTTACAATCACATCAACTGCTTTTACCCCCTCTTTCACCTGACACCATACGAAACAATTACGTATTTGTTTTCAATTCAAGATATAAACATTATAAACCATCTACTTTATTAGCTTTTAAATCTAAACTAAATAGACAACAACTGCGCTCAGTATTGTCCTTCCATGTATATTTTTGGTCCTAGCGTAATTAGCGTAAAAGCGTAGGTATTGTACCTTCCTTAATTGGCTAAATTATCAACTTGACCAACAGTTATGTAGCAATATTCATAATGGTCAGACAATGTGATAAATAACGAAGTTCATATAAGCATAATTGCATAGCCCGATTTGACCTGTCAGTATTCATATTGCCCGGACATTATAAATAGTGTAATATTTAATTACATGGTCCATAACATGTGCACTAAAACTCTTAGTAAATATAAATTCTCTCTTTTTTGGGGTTCCGTACCCGGAGGGTAACCAACGGGACCCTACTACTAAGCCTCCGCTATCCGTCCGTCTGTATGTCTGTTAGCGGGCTATCTCATGATCCGTAGTAGGTAGACAGTTGAAATTTTCACAGTTGTTGCCGCTATAACAACAAATAATAAAAATAAATTAAAGGGGCCTCCCTACTAGAAACGTGTATTTTTTACTTTTTAAGTATTTAAAAAGTACCTAAATAGTATTAAATCTTGTACAATGGTGCGGAACCCTTTATGCGCGAGTCCGACTAGCACTGGGCCGGTTATTTTTTGTTTTGAGCAATGTTTGTAGTATGAGTTAATGTGAAATTGCTTGCAACAAATCAGATTTTAAAACTACATTTTTTTTTCAATGAGCCTTAAGCATAACTGGCACAGTTTGAAGGTGCAGCCCTCGGATATATACAGAATGATTTGTGCCATTTATTGACTATCTGTTTTCTTTTCAGCTCTTTGTTTTTTTGTTTGCGCCACTTTCACATTACTTGAAGGAGTCAGACTTCACGAACAATTACCGCTTAGAGAATGGCCTAAAGATGTGGCAAGCAATGTGGGAGTTCAGACATCCAGACGCACCTTGTTTCACCACACACGTGAAGCCTAAACCCAAACCTCTTGGTGGCAAGTATTCCAAGAGGCATCAGCCAGGCGACGTGTTTATGGGGCGTATGTAGAGGAACTTATCATGTTTACTCTTTAGTAATCTCATTACTATTGACTATAACTATATGGTATTTTTCTTTGCTTTAATATTTAGCATGAATCTTGGACTTGTATATGGCATCTATAACTTTGGTACTTGACACTTGCACGCAAGCAAATCCAGCATTCGAGTTAAAGAGGACATTGGTTACTGAAATTAATAAATCAATCTAATCTGATATCATTATGAAATCATTTGATAAATTTCAGAATAAAAATTTTATTCAACCTGATGTCTATTATAATCATCAACTTGGGCGAACTTCTATTTTTCCCGACTCAATGATAACGACGACGAATGAAGAGATTCTGATAAACGAAAATAAAATTTAAATCAATTTATAATATTTAGTTTAAAAATAGGGTTTTAATTTTATAAGTAATGCGAATTACCAACAGATTTTTTATCCTCGAAATTTACCATCAAGGGAACTTGATTTCAAAGATTAAAGTGAGTAGGATCATAGAAGGATTAGATTGATGATATTATTATGAATGCTGGTAAACTTAAAAAGTTTCTTTTAGTTAATCTTGGTTCATTACTCTACTGGATCCGCCATTGTGCTTGCATGACGATGGGCAATGTTATTTATATTCTATACAACCCATTATGTTGTATTTCCCTTCCGATACCCCAAAGGTTCTAAGGGTGCGCTGACTTATGACAACATTTACACATTCTGATGGTTTGTCAATAGCTGATTGAAACTGAGATTTCTACTTCATAATAATATGTTAAAACAAATTTCATACTTAAAGCAGGAGGAGAAAACATTTTTATGGTATATTTGCTTATCATAAAAACGTATTTTAATTGTCTTTACAATTTAATAGACGGTTACCCAAATACAAGCTGACATAATAAAACCTTTTTAACAAAAAAAATAAACCGAAAAAAGAAACTAAAAAACGAAAAATAAACTTAAGAGCTTAGTTAGGCTAACAAGCCTAACTAAGCTCCTACACTAATGTAAATACCTAAATAATTACGAGTGGGTGAATATTTCATTTCTTGCATATTGCACCGCAGACCATAAAGAATATAATAAAACTATGAAAGAACTTACACCTTATGAGTGCAATTCATAGTTAAATGTTTATCAAAGGAACAATAAATGTTATTTTTAAAATTAACTTTCATAATATACCTACTAATTTTAAAAATGAACCAAAACCTATTTACCCTTCGTGTCCCTTAACCCATTTTTTTTTAAATTTATTATTACTGTGTAAAAGTGTATTTGAAGAACTGAGTTATATTATTTGTTTATGATATAAGAACAGTTAATATATCCAGAGAAAAATCTAAATCTTACCACGAAAGAATAGTTTTGACCAGATAAATGGCATTTTGAAAAATGCTCCGACTAGTCAGCCTAATTACTCTTCGACAAAACGTTTTGGTCCGTGGTTTAGTACTCACCCGTTTGCCGAGCTTCATTTCTCGCTCAAACTCCGGAGGAAGTCTTTGCTCGCTCAGAAGAAAAACAGATCAAAGAACGTTTTTCCGTAAAAATATTAAACGTTAAATCTCCAACAATCGACGTGGTTCAGAATTATTCTACTTACCGTATGTGCTCAAACAGGTAATAAAGTGCCCATTTTTAGTTGTATTTTACATTTAATTTATACGTAAAAAGAGTAACTTTCCGCTAGTAGACATAATTTATTAAAGTTTTATCAAAATAATAATAATACTGATCAGAATGTTCACAAATCTAATTACTATTTATCTAATTACCGTTGATTACCATTCACAATTTTCCAAATGGTAATAAGATGTTAGAAACGGTAATCAGGTAAAAAATAATTCAGTGATATATTATGCGTCTCAAATCAGAAGATAACTTGTCAAAAAGTTCTCTCAGCACACAGACACACACTCAGCAGCACTCGGCACACAGTAGTGATTCCTGCCATGGCAAGGATGCAGCTGACGGTGTTGGAGGCACTCTCAAACTAACATCTGATGCAGCGGTTGCTCATAGATTCCTTTGTCGAGGTTGTTACAAATAATCCACAGAATATCACAGTCGCAATTGTTAATGAAATGGCCCTGTCGTTTCTATACAATGCTGTACTGTTGATTTTGGTGGATTTTCTATGAATGACATTGGTTTGGTAATATTGGGGAATTTTGATAACAAACTATGAAAAGTATGATCTACGCTGATCAAACTTCACTGGGTCTCACGGTGTTTCAGAAAAAAAATTGTCCAAGGTGTCCAAGGTCCAATGTTCCCTGGCCGACCAGTGATCCCGAGGTCACCACTTTGGTTTTGGGAGGTATGGAATGAGAGACGTTCAGATGGTAAACTGAGCACTATTTATTTGCTGTTGATTACAGTGATCACAACGGGAGTGTTCACGAGTGAGTGTCGTTGTAATTGCTTAACTATTAGTTATACAATAGATATACTTGTGTGCGTGTCTTGTGTGAGTGTGAGCACATTTACATATTCTTTAAAAAAATGCAGTTTCGGACTTGCGAAATTTTTTTATCGTTCCACAGAACTTCTGAATATGCACGAAATGAAATATTCACCCGAGTCGGCGCTAAACATAGAAACAAACAAATTAATTAATACGTAAGTTGAAGTGACGGCAGCGGCGATGCGAAAGTGTTTTCGAATTTAATTTTGTGTTTGTATGTTTGGCGCCAACTGAATTTTGTTTAAGTTTAAAATTCTTACTTACCTGACTTACTTCATTACCTTATGTATAATATAATTACCTACTTTAACTATTCATTTTTATTTGTTATAAATATTTAAACAACAGAAATTCAACAATCTTTTATTAGGTTTAAACTTCTCATTAAGATGAATGAATAAGAACAAACAAATAGATGCAATAAACCGTTGAGGAGTGCCTTCGACTGGATTTCGCATCCATCATCAAATCAACTATAGGTCTCCGTCATGTTGTAGTGTCATTAGAACAACATGTTTGTGCTAAATTTCAACAAAATCGATTCACAGGTGTAAAGTCAATGGGTGAACAATAATTCGTCCCCTATTTTTCTACCCTTAGGGTTGACATTTTTGATTGAAATTTCAATGGAATTGAACAACTTCGAAGTATACCCTATCTAATAAAAAAAGAATTATCAGAATCAGACAACCCTGTGAAAAGTTATGAGAACCTCCTCCGTTTTTTCGTCGGTTTAAAAGGATTGCATTTTGCATACGAAGCTGTGAAGTTATAGATTCTGTTTTTATGCATTGCACTTTTACATCAAATACTAAAATTAGTGTTTAATACAAGAGAATAAAAATATACTACACACATCAAAAGTGTCGAGGAATCAAGTACATTTTTGACTATAAAAAATTATCCAATTAATATTTACTAAATCTAATCTTCCAGACCAGCTTCTTACTTTAATTCCTAATGTTTAGGTTAACAACTTATCCCTATATTTTGTAAAAAATGAGAAAAATTGCAATTTTTGCATATTGTGGGCAATTAACCTAAGTTAATATCGTCAGTTAAATGGCAAAAATGAGGATTTTTTAATTTTTCTTTTTAAAGATAAAAAAATAATAATCTGTGTTTCCACCATAGAAACGAATCACACAATCACAGTGATTTGGCATGCTTAAAATCAGTTCATCAAAATCACTTTGAGGAATGGCCGCCCACTTTCTTTCTAACAAGTCAAAAAGTTGTTGTGCGGTATGCACGGCATCGATACTCGGCAGCGATACTCGGCAGTACTTTTCTTTGCGATACTCGGCAGTACTTACCATATCCCATGCGTGCTCAATAGGGTTGAGGTCTGGCGATTGAGCAATCCACGGCAGAACGTTGATGCGAGCATCAGCAAGAGTGCTTGTTACGACTAGCCGTGTGGACGTGCATTAGTCGAAACCAATCACCCAACCGGCTTCGCAAAGAGACGTCTGAAACGATCCTCTCCGCATAAAATCTGAGCATTGAGGTTGCCCCTGATACAAATGAGATCCGTTCTTCTACCGATTCAAAAACCGGCAATAACCTATATTGGTCCTCCTCCATAGAAATGAACCTTCTGGCAAAATTTAAAACGTTCTTGACGACCAGAGGTCCTCCAAACTCAAGTAAACCTTAAAAAAGTTAAAATAATAATCCTCAATTGCGGCGATACTCTAAAACGTACTTGATCCCTAGACATTTTTGATGTGTGTATATTACGCAACTTAATGCCAGTATTATCTCATTACACTCAGCTGCTTGACAAGTTAATAATTTTTTAAATTGAGTATTCTATATTTTATTCTCTTTGAATGTTATATCTCTTTAAATATATTTACTAATTTTATATTAATTAAATTAATAAAAAATTGACATATAGCATTTTACCATGTTTAAAAATTTCAAATTCTAAAAATACAAGACCTAAAAATAAGGTGTATATAATTTAACAGGTAAGTTATCAAAGGAGGAAGGCAATAATATGAATGGAGCTAACAGCCCTCCAAGCCAGAATATGTCTATGTCGCAATCTGAAATGACATCTAAGCAAGCAAGCACTGAGGAAGAGCCTTGGTTATCGTCACCTAAAGACGCTATATTCCCTGAAACGATCCCCGAAGAGAGCTCCAGTACTGAGGAGGAACATGTGGTTAGATAAAATTTTATTTTTCAACTTTGCAACGGCGCACAAAATGTGACTGCTCACTTATTTAAAAAAAAATCTTGTTTGTGATAGAAACTTCAATGAAATAAAAACAAGATGTAGGTATAGGTACAGGGACAAAATTTGATTTCTTGTCCATTTTTTTTAATCACAGAAACCTAGTATTTACTACAGATACCGGCACAAGTCGTGAGACAAATGTTGTCTCTATAAACTAAATTGCACCCAAGTATACGGTAGCCTAATGATACGTGCGAAGCCAATAGATGACGAGCATCAACTGACGAACCTATTACGTGCAACGTCGGCGTGGTCAACGTCATGTCGATAGATAAAAAGTCTGCTTAAGACTCTTGCCGGTAACTGTTTGTATTTATGTATGGAAATATCGATATCGAAAAGGTGATGACGTAAGCGTACTTACTTTTTTAATAGCTTAGTTTTCATATGGTCCACAATTTGATCACATAGAGTCGCAAATAAATTTGTCATTTAATAGCAAAATACCTAAGTAACGTTACAGTTTACTGTTACTTCTCTACTACTACTATTCATAAAAAGAATGAAAAAGATTATATTGCCAGGTTGTTCTATATATTATATACTATATCTGTTGCGGATCTGGCAGTCAATGTAGAAACAAAATTTTATCGTTCCTAAGATATGTTACTATGTGACCTAAATAAATATAGATTCATTTCTTTTTACGGTTCTGTCAACTAGGAACCCTTAAAGTTTAGCAATTTTTGTTCGTCCGTCCGTCAGCTCTCGGGTCAGCATAGCGATTCTTAGTACTAGAAAACTGTAATTTGTCATGGTAGCAAAATTTCGTACGAATTCCATTAAAAATACTTAGATGAAAAATAAATACATAATTTCCAACTACAGAACCCTACATTGCGCATAGTCTGACACGCACTTGGCCGTTTTTTTTCTTTCATACCGTTGACTGTTTTTAGTTTATTTACCGCCTACCCTCTGAACAAAATTTCGGTGGAGCCATAAAGGAATACGCTGTGTATACAGCCAACCCCGAAATATTTCAGCCAAGGAAAACTGACGCATCCAAGCAACCCCTTCCGGGTATCAAGCCCTTACCACAGATCACCAAAATGAGGTGAGGATTTAGTCCGAATTTTTAAAATGTCTTTATTAACCAATACTTGGTTGAGACTTTTATTTCTTCATAGTTTAGCTTGTCAGTAACATTCATTGTTTTCAGTTCGTCCGATAAAGAATCGCTGTCAGACAGTGGAGGCGGTGGCCCTGGGCCTAAAGGTACACCTACTGCTGAAAAACTGCCTTCTGCAAAACAGGGGAATGTGAGTAATAGATTGTTAGCTTTTCCAAAATTACCGTGTAACCAAACAAACCTTTAATCAGTGGTGTCAATCAAATAAACGCTTACGGCCCTAAATACTTTAGGCTTCTCTGAAAGCGTTCACTTGACAGCGTAACCCGTTAAAAAGCATATTTTTTTTGTTCAGTGCTAACTCCAATAATATTTCTACTGCGTGTCAATGACACGCTATTCATTCACGATAAACAATAGACGACAAAATGCGGACACTTACCATAGGGGCCGCGCCAAAATCCATCGATCCACAGTAGTGAAACTTGTATTTGAAATCAAAGCAACGACTGAGTGTCTCACTGGGGATGGCTAAACTTAGTCAAATTTAACCCTAACGAGGTTCATGTGGCCCAGGTGGCTTCATTGCTATATAAACTCCATTTACTGTCGCTGAACAATTCAAATGTTTCTAGAAGATGGCAGGTACCTAAAACCCTTGGCATATCTAGCCTTTGGAATATGCACATAAGTTATAGAGAGCACCCTACTTAGGTTATTAGAAAACATAATTGGCAATTAGTAGTAATTTATGAGCCATTCTGTATTCTAATTATAGAAACAATCAAACATTGAATTGACAATAATTATATTTTTATTATTTAGGTATCAGCAGCTACATTTCTAGACGTTGCTACGCTTAGGTGTTTATTTACGACACAGTGGCAAGAAGAAGGCGTTTATTGGGCTTTACATTATTTATATAATAGGTGTGTGCATTACTGTAATATATTCATATTATACCTACAACAAAACTATTATAAATATGCTTAAAAACTTGCTTTTAGGCTGCGTGATATATGTGACGACATGTCAAAACAGACTCAACCAAGAAAAAGAAGTAACTCCCTGCCAATACCCAAAATTGAAGTATCCCTCTACCAAAGCCCAGATATGAAGGAACGAGATTCACTAAAAAACTTAATAGAAATACCAGAAGTGAAAGACATGTCGCCCATAACTGAAATGCCCTTCCCATCACCTCCAAAGGTAGAAGACGAGAACCTCATGACAAGAAGATCCAGCGAAAAAATAAAACGCAAAATGAAGATGGCTGATTTAAAAGCTTTTGTTGAAACAAAACTTTTATCAAAATCGGAAAAAGCACTTGAAAAAATTGGACACGATGACAAGTTTTCGTTTCATACTGCAGTTAGGATGATATCTGTAGCTATATATTTATTTTACATTGCTAAAAATATATTGTTAATTTGTATCACAGACTCCTAAGCCAAATTTCCCTGTTTAAATCATAGTCAGAGGAGCTTCTTTTATTTTTTTTTTTGGTAAAAATTTGATTTCATTTGTATTATTTTTATTTCTGTATTAAACCAATTAGGCCTTACAGCACACTTGCATATATGTACTACTACTAAATGAGAAAGCGAAGGCTGACTGCGGCTTTGTAGGGTCTTAGTTATTCTGACATTTAAGGTTTATTAGTCTGTGATAAATATGTTGTAGATATATACTTAATTTTAATATTTTAGGAATACCACAGGAGCTTAGACAATACAGATGACAGACCTAATTCTGCATTAGCCAGCAATTTCCCTCCTTTAGCACCAAGGCTCGCTGGTGATCTGTTCCATTGCAACCTCATCAAAGGCAAAAGTATGCCCAGTCTCAGGTGAGTTCCCAACCTCCGAACATTTTGTTTTTCATACTTTTTTCTTTCTCATTGTTTTAATATTATTTTTAATATTTACAAAAAATATGGACAAAATAATAGATTTTTTTAAAAATTTGTAGAATCTTAATTTTTAACCCTGATAAAGTCGCAGTTTGTAATAAAATATTTACATGTTATCTTTTATGTATATTTTAGAATTAAATAAGTAATAGTCGTAGAGCAAACATTAATCTTTCTTTACTAGTTATTGATGGAGGGGGAGATATACAACTCTATTGTTTTTGTAGGCTAACCTTTATGACGTAGTGTGATTATTATATATGTATATTTAGTTCTCCCTCTCTGCTACTTAGGATTCCTTTTTTAAATATTTCTTATGAAGTAAACCGCTACGCTAAATCTAAAAGCAGCAGTACTTATCATTATATTATGTATTTTTGGATATTTGTCTTCAAATCTGTTACACAGTCACTATATTTATCATATCCTTCATATCAGAGCACAGCATGATTCTTTTTTGAACACAACATTCTGGGTGATAAATTAACTGTTTAAAAATTATATATATTTTCTTTCTCCGGTCTTGTTAACGCTTGTACCCTACTGTTGTAACGGACGAACGGTATGGTCGCTAGCTGTCTGATTGATGAGCTAGCATCCAATGGGTAAGTGAGCAAATTGACAAAGACATTAGAAGCTTCGTAATATAGCGCTAGTGTTGCTCTCCGGATGGTAATACACAAATTAGTATTATTATATATTTAAGTAGTATTCTGCTTCCAATTCTAAAATACATGAGAGGCCTTATCTTTGCCAAATTCAAGCTTGTTTCATCACACAAGACAATTACTTTGATAGAATAAAAGACACACGACATATTAACACAAAATCAAAGTAATTGTATGCACGCACAATGCTCTATAGTTTTTTGACACAGAACATAGCAACAGAACGTAGTTAGCTAATATTTTAGTAGTAACGCCATTTGTTGATTCTTCATTTGATGCGATAACCGATACTATCATCATACATGTACATTAAAAAATAATTTTAGGAATATGAACTACATTTATTTTAAATTGGACTGCTTTATCTCAAGATAGTATCTCATCAGCGCAGTTTGTAATTTAGCATGTCTATTTAATAAAAAAAACTCATATTTAGCATGATCAAATTATGCTACAAAACACATGTATAATGTGAAGCGATAACAAATAGTACACATAAAACAATAAATTAAAATACGACTTAGTCTACATTTAGAAATAAATAAAGAAAATTAAAAGTGAACTACACATAAGACATATAAATTATAAATCAATACATATAATAGAAAAAAACCCGGTAAGTATGAATAACAATGTTATAGACTTAGACGGTTAGCACAAAGTTCTACATTTCAGGTACATTGAAGAAGTAAAAACAGAGAGAACTCAAGGCCCTTCTAGTGCAATGCCTGTCAATTTCCACAAGAAAAAGAATCCTATTATAACTGTCACAGAACATACTCCTACACCATCACCAGATTATCTCTCAAAGACGAGACAGGTATATATTAAACCGATAATGAAGTAAATTATAGTGTTGTACAGGGTTCCAACTGCGTGAAGTGTATGTGGCATTCCAGTCTATTTCAGGTTTTATTTAATACACCAGGCTTCTGTCTAGATATTTTTTTTTATAATAAAATTTTGATATATAAAAATCTCGTGTCACGGTGTTTGTGGTCAAACTCCTCCGAAACGGCTCAACCGATTTTGTATGAGAATAGGTCGTAAAGTATTTTTCACCCTCCTACTCCCACATCCCAATATTTTTTAATACTTAAAAAAAGAAAAAAGGCTTTGTAACGCATGCCAGGTGCAGCTACTACATATATATAAATATGTAAACTACTTACAGGGTTCACTGGAATCACAAATAGACTCGGTCAGTATGCAAGGTTCTCAACATATTCCAACTCCAGAACGCAAACCAAGTCTCACGAGGTCACAAACCGACTCAAACATCACGTATGTGGTTGAAGAAATACAGGAAGCACCCGGCTCTATACATTACATAACGAAGGATGGTGATATCGATTTACAAGTCGTTCTAAAGGTACTCACTTCTGTAATGGTATTTTATTTAGTGAAATGTGGTAGATAAGTATACTACACTCCTTAAAACCCCGTAGCACGCTGAACTATACGTATACGTGAAAATAATTCTTTTTACAACTTTTGAAGTAAAATTCACGAAAGGAGGAATATGAAGTTTGGAATACTTAAAGTTTATTAGTAAAAAAAGTGCATAGGAAGATTTTCAATAAAGTGCAGATATTAAGATAAAATTTCTATATTTATTTTATAAAATGTTACACAAAGAAATAAAAATAATGGGGATGACAACCATAGATGGTAGCGCCGTGAAAAACAGCATACAATTTGAATTATTGCGTTCTATTTCTTTCAAAGTGGATAAAGCTAAAACTTTTTAACGATATGTGTTTGTGTGTGTAAATGTTAATAAATAAAAACTGCGGAAATGGCTACATCAAGCTACACGTGTACAGTATATATATTGACCTATTATGGTACGGAAAGTCTATACAATGACAGTTCAAATTATACTGGAAATTAATAGCTTGATTTATGTTACAAATAAGACACATATTTATTTATTTATGATCAAAATTCGACCACCGGGCGATCTCTAGTACTAATAAATATCCCAACTTTAATACTGTGGACCTAACTGGGAACGTCTGTCACGGAGTAGAGTTCTCCATTAATAAAAAGCGTTGGGGAGTCTTGACTGACTTTGCAAAAACTACTGACATGATGACACCATACTATAATTACAGGCTGTGCACTCTGTATCAACAATGGACAGTTTCTACATTACTCTTCGTGTTATGGAAGTAATGTTGAACTTAGTGGATACACTCATGGAAATTGGTGTACACAAAAATTGGCAGAATAATAATATTGAAGAGACACAACCAGGCGGTGTAGACCCACTAGCCGAGTTCAACAAGGAAAAGGATAGCAAGGTGAGTGTAAAATTTCAAGTAAGATATGTGCTTTTTCGAAGCTCTTTTCAGTTTTTAATCATTGAACAAAAATAAAAGTAGTTTTAACAGAACTCAAGTATAACGTCTCGAATCGATATTTCATCAAGTACAAAAGTATTATTTATTAACGTCAAGATGAAACCTTACTTTACTCTTGATCTTCTTTTATCTCCACCACAGAATAATATAGGACACGACATGGTAACAAGGACATCCACACTGTCCACCCCTTGACAAAGATAATGGTCTACAAAATTTTGACAAAAGTTTCTGTGTAATCACAATAGCGATAAGGTTGAACCTATCTAACAATGAAAGAGGATGCACAATTATGACGTAATATTTGTTACCTACTGACATCTGTAGTCATCAGATGTTATATTATGACCTTTGTTATCAGTGCATTAGAATTTTATTTTCATTAACAATCTTAATAATCTTTCGTTCGTTTGCCTTTGGATTACACGTGAAGGAGATGAGGGAAATTTAAATGATCGTCGTCGAAGTGGTCATCGCTCTGAAATCTCAGAAAATTAAAGAGTAATTATGCGACGTGAACATTTAAATTACGGTTTTATACCGACTAAACGTTTTGCCGAAATGTTTCACGTGTCTACTGAGACAATCAGAAATCACTTGCATCACATGGGTTTGCATTACAGGCATTATGCAAAAAAAAAATACATATGACTCATGCTCATAGAACTGCATGATTGAATTTTTCCAGAAATTATTAGAATTTCGATTGGAGTAACATAGTGTTATATGGGATGTGAAATATGGGAGGAAACCCGCGGATCTGATATTTATTCAAGGCTTGTGCGGCTTGTGGGTTCAATAGAGACCATCTGCAAGCTGATATGGTGATTACACAAAATATGAATATTTTATGATATTTGTATCGTTACGGAGAGGACTAGTACTCTCCCATCCCGAAGAAGAGGCACCTGGCGCCGGAGAGCGCAGAATGATCTCCGGCCTCCATGAGCGCTGGCCGGGGGGTAAAGGGTGAGGCTGCCCGTTACCCTAGTAGAAGCAGGGCCGAGACGGTGGCGCGATGTGTTCCGCGTTCCGACCCTCCGCACGCCATGGTGTGGCTGCCTTCTATTTGTGGCGGCCAAAGTCTGCCAGGGTTCTCGGGGATTTTCTTCCTAGGATATACCCGAGTCCTTTGCAATAGACTCACATGTGACGGAACACCCTATGGTTTTAGTCGATTCGATTCCGACATACCACTTCACCATTAGCCATGGTGAGGTGATGACCCATGGGGGTTTCCAAACGAAAAAATAAAATAAAAGGAATATCAATCTGTCCTCATCGACTAGATTCAAATAAAAAACTTTTAAACAAAAAATTCAACCGACGAAAAGAACTAAAAAGCAAAAAAATAAATAAACCTTTTATGTCTTGAGTATTGAGTTTATTTACATAAACTATATAATTTTAAATAAACTAATTTTGATTCGGCACTAAACAAACTGATTAGGTAATTATCTAAGTTTTATATGTAGGTACGTAGAAATGGAAAACGCTCTACGTAGGTACTTGATCATTTTATTATTTGGTGCCGACTCCCTTTTTTTTCGTCGGTTAAAAAGAAATGATGTGATAGATATATGATTTCCATAAGTGGCGACAATTTAAACTAGCAACGCGAGGCAGCGATGACGTTACGTATCAAATAAATGATAAAGACGGTATTAGTAACGGTCAGAATATTATTGCACGGAATAATCAACATGGTTGTTTTATGATGTCAAATAATCTTCAACCGTAGGGTGGTAGATGATATATTTGGCCGATGATACATTATACATACATTTCTAATACTTCTAATTAAGTGTTCTGGTACACAAAATGTGGTTTCATTATTTTACAGGAAAGAGATTCTGGAATACCATGCGCTCAGAGCCAAGATTCAACTAATATAGACGGAGACGCCAAAGACAAATCAAAGGAAGAAGAAAATCTAGATTGTCCATATTATATGATTATGCATATTATATTGAGGTGAGGATTACCTGAAACATTAGTTTGAGGTGATATTTGAATTTGAATAAATTGGATATAAAACTTATAAAATTCACGCTAAAAGAAAAAATGCAAACTAAATACTATTTACGTGTGTTGCAAAACTGCCATTCTCTCGCAAATCCTTTTGGACTATGTGATTATGAATACATCAATCTACTTTCCGTATTGAATGTATCTGAAATCTTTATCTTTTTATCTTTTAGGTTATTACGTCAATTAGGCTGTTCGCACGGCTGCACCTCAGCGCTTCGCGGTCCTCAGGCTGAATGTCTACGAGTTCAGGCTCGAAACTCCTTACGCGCATTACGTTCGGCCTCTATACCTAAATTCACTGTACGGTTAAAGGAAATGACCAAGTATTCTCCGATAAGAGAGGTTCTTGATAACTTGCATGCGGCCGTTGGTTTCTGTGCAGAGCCGGCTACCTTGGTGTCTCCCATGAGTAAGTTTGCTTACGTGTATTAACACTATCACATACCTTTATGCATTAATTAATAAATAATGCTTTTTTTACGATACGCGTTGAGAATATCTGTGCAGTGGTCAACTCTCACAGTAATAGTTTTGAGTCACCCAGGGTTTTATTCGTAGTGCTCTTGGAACAGGCCGTCTTTAACTTTAACTAATATAGTTTTTAACGATATTCTTTTACCTTACCATACTCATTATACTGCCTTTACTGAAAATGTTTTTTGCTTATATGTACATTCAGATCAGCAGAAACGGGGCTGCACAAAATCGCCCGATATAAGCAATTTACAATCGGGATATGCCACAAACTTCGGTGCTGGTCAAGGTCCTAACGCCAACAGGGCGATTGAAACCTTTATTGTGGAGACAACTTTCCGACTACTTGTTACTCGATTCGCATTGATGCACAAGGAACTGAAGATGCTTGATAATTCGGTGAGCACTTCCAAATAACGAAATTTGACTGCAATATCATAGCAAATATTTGTGTGCTTACATAATAACAACATCTTGACACATCTCACACACACCGTCTGATCCCAAACTAGGCAGAGCCTATACTATGGCACGGTAATATTATCTATCCAGTATTCTCTTTTCATATGAACGGTCAGAAAACGAATTATACCTACGCGTCTCAAGTTCGGTGTACACTCGGGACACAACCAGTCGCAAATGCGCCGCAGTGACGAACGAACGGTGTGATGGTTTTGTGAACAATAAGCTTACTATTTGTGTATTTGATTGAATTATGTACAAGGGCTTAAACCACCCACTTACAAACAGTACAACCAAAGAAATTTTTCTTAAATTTTATACATACAAAATAGGAACAGACTTTTTTCCCGACCTATTATTATAATAGAAAGAAACATATATTTTGCACTCATACAAACTAAGGCCCAAGATATTGAAGTAAATAGGTACCTCTGCATGAACCAAAAATGGTTGTTAGCATTACGCTACTTCGTAAGAAGCAACGCTGGTAATATGCTAACTTCTAGACTTAAAGTGATATTCACCACCATTCACCATATAGGGTATATAGAAAACCCTGGAGCTTGTCATGGAGAACATGCCATAAGAAGACGACGGCTTTATCTGGATGATGTCAGGAAAGCTGTTGATGCTTCGTTTTTTGTGTTTAAAATTTATTAATTGTACAATGTTCCATTAAGTGATAACTGCTCTCGTAAAAATTCAATATCCACTTGTTATAGATTATATAGGTTATAGGTAATTTATTTGCTATCCGAGTAGGTACTACACGATCAACTTTCATAATACATAAATATAATATATTTATATTGTTTATGTTTCTTTTTATGTTTACAGGCGTTATATACAGAAGTTCGTTTGTTATTGAGTTACGTAAGAGAAGCTCATGGTGGAGAATTCCGCATCGTCGCTTTTAGCGCTTTATTGGATACTGCTGAGAGATCAGACAGTCAACACAAAGATTCTAATATGCAGACTACTAGAGTGATCAGGTAGAGACATAAATGCTAATGAACTGTTTAGAAAGTCAAATACTTACTGCTAGATTTTAACTTATGAAACTTTTTATTCTTTAAAGAAATCGGGTATACCAAAAGGCTTTTATTCTACTCCAAATAAAATTTATTTACAACCTTATAAAATACACAAAATATTTATAAACTACTGTTTCTAAAATTTTATGTTTTACAATATATATTTAAAAGACAAAAAGAGGCTGCATCGGCCGGGAATCGAACCCGGGCCGCCCGCGTGGCAGGCGAGCATTCTACCACTGAACCACCGATGCTGTTAATATAGAAGTTAAACAAAAGGCCTCTATAAATCCCACTAATATTATAAATGTGAAAGTTTGTATGGATGGATGGATGTTGGTTACTCTTTCACTTCAACTTGGTATGTAGATAGCTGGAGACCTGGATTAACGCATAGGCTACTTTTTATCCCGATATTCCTATGTGATCGGGACTTACGCGGGTGAAACCGCGGGGCGCTGCTAGTATTCTATAAGTTCGTCCCAATTAGCATGTTATATACAGTAATTTGGATAAAACGTACCGCATTCTCGTGTAATAAAAAAATATGATTTGATAGAAGTAAAATCAAATTCTTAGGCAGTATAATATATAATGATACTATAAATTTGTTAAATAAATTGATTTTAATAGATAGACACCTAAAAAAATCATATTCAATTATAGTTTTTCGTGTGCTACATTAAGATCTAGGTGAACAAAACTTGTCCGACTTTGATTTTTTCTTAATTATAACAGTCACCTGCGCTCGTACGATTTATATAATATAAATTATGAGTGATTAAAATAATTCGCGCCACCTCGATTAGCAGCTGTCCAAAGTCAACACTACTTTAATATCCTGAAAGACTAGTGTAACCGTAAAATATAATTGTAATAGAACTAATAATCGCTTCAATTTAGCTTTATTAAAATAAATGTGAGAGAATAAATCGTTAAGGCATTGTTTCCTCCACAGGCACATCCCTCGTGCGAGTGAAGAAGAACGCGGGTCAGACACTGGCGCCGACTCAGGCTGCGCGCCCGACGAGCGGTCACACAAAAAGTTTAATTTTAAGAAACGAAGCACTTCTTCCACGGGCCCTCATGTATGTCTTTTAACTTTTTTATTTCGAAACGGAATCGTTGAATCCGCATGAACGCAACAGACTGATATTGGATAGGCAATACACTTTTAAAAAAGGTAAATTAACGACCCGTCAAACAGCTTTACAAGACTAAAGCACAGATAACTAAAGATGTGAAAATTTTGAGCAAAATCAATAATTACGAACAGGCACCTAATATTAAAATTAAGATTTTTTTTCATCATCTTGAACGATATTTTCACAGTAACTAAAGAAAAAAAGTTATTTTGTCCACCCTACTGTAGATAAGAATGCCTCAAATTCAAATTCACTTTTTAAGACAGTTATTATAAAGGCGACGCCAATGATTACAAACACACATTTGAGCCTTTCATTTATTAAAAACAAAAAAATTACCTATTAAAAATAAACGCTGTTTTTCCTTGATGTAAGTATTGCGATCACGTTCGACAGCTTGATCATATCATTGCGGTGTAACCGGTCCGTGCTCCTGCTTTCGTTTCTTGCCAGTGAAAGAATGATTAGTTAAGTTACTGTGTTAACATTACAATGGAGTTCACTCCTTAAATGAGGTGATCTATACCTGCATATTCTATTTAAAGGTTCTTTATCTATTGAGCTGAAAGATTTCAATAAAAATTACTGACTTATCATATTTGTCAAGAGCATTGATGACGTTAGAAATTCTATCAAAACTTGACATAATAATTTACGAACTTTAATGTGATTGGAAAAGGATTAACTTATACTTTAGCATCGACCATAGGTCAATATAAGTGTTAATTATACAGAGTCTTCTGGAAACCGAAGGCGGTGAAGAGTCAGCCAGCCAGTCACCGTTGTCGGTCCGCACTCGGCGTTACCAGCTGACACCGCGCCAATCGGAACGCACGATTCCCTCCGCTTCGTCCACAGACATCACGCCTCATCACAAGATACACTCCAAGTCTACACACTCCAAGTTTCATATCAGTGGCATCGGTAACTACTATATTTAAGTATCAAAAATTAAAAAAATAACCCTACACAAACTTACTTAAGGCTTATTTGACTGAGTGTTCCTTTTTAGTCTCTTTTTATTTACCAGTACCTTAAGACGAACGCATATTGAGCTCGTCTATGTTTGACTAATATTCCTTATTTTATTAACCAGGAAACCTATAACTAAATAAGTACTTACATTTTACTTACAGTATTTCTTCACATATTAAAGGTTATATTTTTCCAATATAACCTTTGATTCATAATAATAATATAATCTTCAGGGTACAGCAAGATATACTCAGTTTTAAGTATATACTTTATGAATATTTTTGTTAATTAATATGTAATGAAAAATATTTATAATACTTCATTAACATGCCTGGACTGCGGGTAAGGTGAGCAAATGAAATAATACGTCTCTTGATGTTGTACAGTTAACTGGTTCCGTCAAAAACCGCAACAATCCCAATCTCTGATACGTAATGGCGGCGGTTCTGGCGAATCCTTGCCGATCTCCGGCAGCATGATATCTTTAGCGAGACCACCGCATATGCCACCGGCGCATACGAGTCGACCCGTGCACGTTAAACGAAGAGTTGGGTATACGCTCAATAGGTACGTATCAAATATAATAATAAACAGACGATTCGAATCATATTTGCCTTGATGCAAATAATAGCATTATTTTACGTTTTTTTATGTTTTAATGTTTATTATGACGTTTTTTCAGTAAACATTCTTAAAAAACAGAAAATTTTACATCCGGTCTTTTATTACATATTATTAACAATGATAGTATTTACTTATAATATTTCTAGGGCACGAAAGCAAGTGGAAGATAGGTTGAACAGATTTGGACTTAGGAAAATGAGGAAAAAGAGGGATGGCAGTATTGAAGATACAAGCGGTGGATGTAAGTTCACTATGTTTAACCACAGTTTATATTATTAATATTTTTATTTTCTGATTAGATGTACAGGATATAAGAAAAACTGTACCGAATCTTGAAATAGTGTATTCAGACCATCATTCTAAATCGAAAATCATTGGAATTTTGAAAAGTGATATCACAATGAGTAAACAGAACATTTTACCGAAAAAAAATGTAATAAATACCGCATACGGCTAAAAACTGCAATGTAATCAATTAAACAACATTTATGCAATCAGCTGCTTCGACGGCGCCGTTCATGTAAGGTACCGCACCGTACGCGTGTTGCGTTTCCATTGCGTAGCGCAAAATCAAACTAATGGCTGTACATTTTTATGATGAACTGACTTTTGGATTGTGATAAGTATCCAAAGAAAGACGTTTTTGTAAGTTATTCGCGACGGTGATACTTACACGCTGTATAATCGTTTAATAGTTTGATTTTTATATAATAACTTCTGTATATCCGTGTCACTCCAATACAGTCGGGTTTCATGAATTTTCACAAATAAATAGTCTAATTAAAAAAATGTTTTACCATTGTCCATTGTCCATTTGTCCATCTGTTAACAATCGCTGCGTGTGTTAAAACTTACCCGTCTTTGTCTTTTAATTTTAAAAAATCTGACTTTGTTCTAAACGTAATAATTACAATGCCAAAAAAGGTACTCGTCTTGTTTTTAATTAGACAAATAATTACACTGTGAAGATTGAGATAGATAGAAAAAAAATAAGATGAAAAGTGTCTTTATTTCGATTTCGAAAATAAATATCATAATCATAAATAATGATGAACTTTTCAGACATGTCGCGCCGTGGCTCTGCCGAGGGCGGGTCAGGCGGAGGAGAGTCGGAGGTGGTGATACTCAAACGTCGTCGCCTGGTGGCAGCTGCGCCGCTCTACGCGGGACTCGCGAGGTTCAATTTTCTATTAGACGCGACTCAGCCCGGAGGTACTCCTGACGCACTTTTTATGGCCGCCTTGTTAGATTTGGTGGGTATATTATTGTATTACTGTATGACTTGGAAATAAATACTTTCTTGAAAACAACGCGAAGCGTATCAGTTGTACATAAATTATTGGAGTGATTTTTTCAAACTAATGAATTAAAACAATTTCAGTCAGTCAATCAAAATCTTCTAATAATATTATTATCAATTATTTTCAGCCCCATACTGTAGTCGTCGGAAGAGCTGCGATTCTTTTAGAATGTGCGCACTTAGTACACAACTGCAACAAAGGTCAGTGGCCTTACTGGCTAAAATCAAATACGTCCAAAAACGCTGGTGAGTTATTTCTATGCATTATATTATAGTATGTCAAATAAAAGGCCTCAAGCTTACATTCTGTCTTCTTTTGCAGTGTCTTTGAGTCCACAAGTAAGGAGACAACGTCTTGCTGGAAAATTATTTTATCAATGGGCTGAAGTAAGTATCATCATCAACACTCACAGGTGTTTATGTTTTTGAATACACTATCATACATAATATATATTACACTATTACAACAACCTTACAATAAAGATAGCGCTCTTCTCCTTTGTAAACACCTAAATACCATAAAATTTCAGCAAATTTTCAATAATGATTATGAGTGCGAGTTTAGTCTTTTCGGCGTCAGACAATGTCCGCTCTCGACAGCCTAGCCGTTCTGATGATTTGATTTGGCCATGAATCCCATTTAACGCAAAACTGATATGCTCTCCAGATTAAAACCGAGTCTATATGAACAATCGACACATTCCTGGCATTTATATGCTTCGAATGAGCATATTCTCGTTCATGTTCATCGAGATATTATGTACTAGAGAAGCCTCTCAGAACAAATTTCATGTTCCGTTTTTATTTGAATTAAAACAAAAAAGCGCTGCAGCGCTAAAACAATAATTTGTAGTCAAATCCTATAGTATTAACAAGCAGCGCTCGATCGTTTTTGAGTTGTAATTTTTTCGCGAGCGTAAGGTCCTAAGCGCCGTGATTTTCATGGCGTTTACGCGTGTTGCCCAACGATCTGCTACAAAGATTTGTTTGCACTGCGGTGCAGGGGCCGCAGTTCGCGTTACAAACTTTTTCTTCGCGGTGTCTACTCTATACGCTAGTAATAACAACTCAGTGTTCATGTTATGTTTTTGTAAATCTTTCGAATCAGAACAGGATTATTCTATAATATTGTTTCGCTTAAGAATTGATTGAACAAGATGAAACTCAACTATCCATACATCATATACTTATTGTTTAGCTCTATTATAGCCCAGTCAACCTAGCTGTTTAATAATAAAAAATGGACATTTCCATTACCATGCATTTTTATTTTTGAATAAATAGTAAAAAAATGCACCCGATTAAGAATACCTCAAAATATCGTTATAAAACCGGTTAAAATCGATATTTCTTAAAAATTACAACGGGCTTATTAACTTAGTATGTAGTTAAGAAAATAAAAAGTTTAAGCGCATTTTGCAATTAGGGCTAAAAAAATAAAATGACCGTTAATAATTTAAAAAGTTTAAAACCGATGTCGCTGAAATTTATAGCAGTTTTTAGTATAATCATAAGTTTCAATTTCGGAAAGTTTCCGACTTCTACGTACGTTCCTTTCATAGATATCAAATGTTAAAAAACGCTCTTCTATAACTTTGAATTTAATTTGCTGTTAAACAAAAGCACTTAGCGACTTTGAACAGGTTTCATTTTGTAGGTAATTTAACGGCAAACAAAAATTCTTTGAGCACTTATGACGAAAAACGTACTGGAAACGAGATACCACACGAAATGTACAAAAAAGTCTTTTTTCGTGAAACTGTTAAAAAAATGACGCCCCACTTATCCAGATTGCGGGTATCGAAATTTTTAATTAGCGCATTTTATTACTATTTATCCAAAAATAAAAATGCGTGGTAATCCAAAATTTAGGTAGGTATTTAAGTTTCTTGACTGGGCTATTATACTTTAGGGGCGGGCCACATGTAGTTTCAATCAACGCGGCTTCAGTCACACCTACCTACACATAGACTACAATTTTATTTTAAACACCCATAAAAGTGTCCTTAAAGAAAAAAGATATTACTATTATGCTTCTAATTTGTAGGCTATAGGAAATAGATTGGAAGAAATGTTGATAGAAGACAAAAAGCACATCGACACCGTTATTAATTTGGTGAATGACCCCGACGGTCAACGAGAACTGCTACAACAAGATGAAGAGGAAGATTTCCTGGATGAAGGTAACATTTTATAGGCTCATAGGACGATCACTTGGTTGTGGGTTCGAACCGCACCCTGTACACTACCAACGTGAACCCATCCCATTCAGCACCAAAAATTTCGCTTAACTGGAGCGATTAAAACGAAAACTAGTAATGTGTTTCCAATGTTACTAATAGTATTTTTGTTTGGTTTGTGCATGTTTGCGCAGCAAAGTAAAAGTACTAAGCATTCTTACGAATTCCACATATTAAAGTAACTTAATGTATATTTGAGATGAGAATAATACCTAAAGATTGTACACTTACAGCAAGTATTCGCCTCCCTGGAAAGCCAATAGGAGCAGAATGCCCTCGCGCCTTACGAATAATCGCATGCGTACTGTTATTCGAAATCACAGCGTTCCTACGCGAAGGATATCAGAACTTACCAAAAGTTGGCCGAGCATCACTAAAGGAAAGGGGACCTTGGGACAGAGTTTACAGGTACCACATTGACTTGTCATAAAAAAAATATTTTGGTAAGTAGCTGATAAATTCATTGTTGTAAAACAATTTTATTTTTTTGTCATTATGTTATGCGAAGATGGATGGAAAAACGACGTATTGTGTGTAAGACTAAGTGAGTTCATTATGTTCCGTTCATATGAAATGTATTAAAGAGAGTGCATATATTTGACAATACTTTTATTTTAACAGGGCTCTTAGCAGTCAACACACATTAATGCCAGTCGAGTATGTTTTCAAAAGAAATAATGCATGTTTCCTTGCATACGGCACTAAGCGTGCATGCGTATGTAGTATGTACTTAATATTGGATTACGTACACTTTTAAAATGGAAGTATTATGTGCAAATCACTTGGACAATTATTGTGACTCGGATAGCGAATATTGTTCACTTATTGACAATTTTGGCACTCGAGATTTTTCGCAATCGTTACCATATGCAACATGACTGTTAAGAGGCAGAATTAAAAAAATGGATACTGTAACCAGTACTAGATCATAATTTTGTTTTCGTTAACATTTCTTTTCGTTTATATTTTCAATCTTGGCCAAAAATTCATGGACTTTGGCGACGATTGTGATGATCTCATATTCACATTCTTGTTTTTAACAACGATTCAAATACTTGGTAAAACGTGCTAACGCACAATAAAATGCATGGAATGTTGTAATATAATACACCTAAATGGCTAAGATTAAAACTATTCTAAAATACACACGAGTATTAACATTATTTTGTGAAATACACTATTTCGAAATTTTATCCAATAGTTTTTTTTGATAAGTGATAAAATAGTTTAGATGATATTAGAAAAAAGTAAAAATGCTTTTGCTACATTGGCATGCGTCGATCTGCAAAGATTCTACCAAAATTGTATAGCATTGAAAAATAGAAGCTAATTCAGTAACATAGCTAGTAAAATGCAACGCGACACTTGCTACAACGGCATGCAATGTCAAAGTATAACGATGTGTACCTTGCATCACAGGGAGGCAAATCGTCGGTGGAGTATGGCTCTGTCCAGCATGGGTCATTCACAAGCGTCAGCGCAAAGTTTGCAATCAATAGCCGGGGTTGAAACTGAGAGAAAGATATCGTTTGTCTTGCATGAACCGGAAAATGTGTCTGGTGGAAGTAATGTGACGGTGAGTATATTCAACATTAGATTAATAAAATTTGCAAGCTCATGCACGGCTTTGCGATGCGACATTAAATATCCTCCACGCTTGATATAACGTCGCACCAGTGTTGTTTCGATAGTTTCCCTATCGATAGTTTAACTTGAAAATAGTAACTATACTATAGTAATTGAAAATAGTAACTCACTAACGATAGTATTCTAATTAATACTATCGATACTATCGATCTCTAGCAATAACATTTTCTTAATGTTAGCTATCGAAACTATAAATAATATTATCGAAGTCGAATATTTGGATAGGGCTATCGATAGTAAGTCGCACCGTAGACTTTACACTTTGGGCATGGCCTTAATGTTATGGATACAATTCTATATTACTATATGTTACTTCCCTGTAAAATTGCAACGATTAAGCACACCTTGTCCTGCTCTTAGTGTGCATGTCTATAAAAAAGTATATTATATTCGTTTTAGAATTATAAAACAAATATTTATTTACTAACGGATATAATCAGCCTAAAATATTTTATGCCCATAAGTTAGCAGACGCGATACCTCCAGCAATAGACGATAAGAAGGGTCGACTTGGATCCCGAGGCAAAGGAGGCATGCATCGCCGGAACACGCAGCAAACTCACTCCGCATATGGCTCCTTCAAGCGACGCTCTATCAAACTGAGACAAAAAGACAATAGAGAAGTAGAAGAATGTAAATATCTCCTATCACTTTCACTACGAAATCATATGTATGATAATCGTGGTACTCCACAAACATCATGTAAAAAAAACAAGTAAAAGAAACCCATTTTGCCCACCAAAACTTTAATAATGAATTATACCACGTTTAAGAGTTTTAAATCGTTCCACGGAAAAACCCCATGTAATCAAAAAATAAAGTACTTTTAACCTGACGAGGTTAAAGTACTTTATTATGACTACACAGACAAATTAAGCTCAATGGCGTACATTGAGAGAGGCCTATGCCCAGCAGGGGACGGTGATTTATCCATAACTTACCTTACTTACTTACCTTAAATATTCCCGCTGTGGTATATCTGAGAAAATTATTTATGTTAAGTATTTATGTTAAAATTTTATACATATTTGTTAGAATTTAAGGCGCCCTCTTTGCCTAAAATTATAAAGAAATTAAAACTCTGTAATTAAGAAAGCATTAAAGTTTGACATTAGATTATTATAAACTTTTTTCTGCTTAGTTGTTACAAGGAGATCAGATTCAATACAAAGCAGAAGAAAAGTGTCTTCAATATCTGATAGAAGTGACACATCGGAAGTTTACCCAGGTACAGGTATGCTAATATTCAACACTATATTTTAACAGTTAGAAAATTAAATTAAAGTTTACACGCTAATCCTTTGTAATATAATCATTGAGGATGAAACCCATTGCTCACCCTGGTTGTGGACTCACAACGATTGTAATCTGTATCTATATAAACGGGCAAGACAAAACAGGTGAGAGCCATTTTCTTCATATTTGTCAATTGGTATTCTTTTTTAACTTTTTAAACCTTCGGTGTGCGAGTCAGACTCGCACTTGTCCGGTTTTTTTTTATTTAGTAGCTATTGACAAGCTTCAGTGATATCAATGAAAAAATTTGATCAAATAGTTTTTTTTTATGTAGACAGGTTTTTTTTTCTTTAGTAGATATTAACGAGCTTTAGTGTTATCACTAAGAAAACAATATGGCAACATATTTCTTACAGCAGACAGACAAAACAGTTCAGTACCTTATTCTCCTTTGTTTGTCAATCGATATTAGTTTCGCAGCTGCTGACGAGCTTTGGTGCTATCAATATAAAAAATCTTGATGTAAATAGGGTTTAGGCTAATTGACACACAGTTTATTTTACAGAAAACCTCTATATTTTTAGTGATTAATTTAATAAACAAAGATACAATTCGCTCTTTGGCACTTCCACCATTACGTCAAAATCCCTCTCTTTTATTTGTAGTTATGCAGTGTTGCCACACATTATATTTAGTTCAACACTCTCCCTTAAGTGCAAAATGTTTCTAACTATTAAACTTACTTTAATTTTTAATTCTAAGATCTAACTTTACTAACGTTTTAACGGGGCCTACTGTGGATCAGGATTTCTTTAAACTTTTGGTATTTAGAGTTTGTTAGTAGCTTAGTGAATATATCCCCTAACTGTTCATCCGATCTGCAATACTGGAGTTCAAACAAGCCTTCACGAAATTGTTCACTAACAAAGTAGTAACGCACATCAATATGTTTGCTTCGGCGGTTCATTTGACTGGATTGTATCATTTTCAATGCACTTTGGTTGTCAATGTTGAGAGTTACTTTTACTTCCTTGTTAGTGAGCTCTTTAATAAGTGTTCTTAGGTACTTTATCTCCTTGCAACAGTCTGCAGCAGCTATATATTTAGCTTCTGCTGTAGAGAGTGCTACTATTGGTTGTTTTCTTGAACACCATGCTATCGGCCCTCCTGCATACATAATGATGTAACCTGTTGTGCTTTTTTTTGTCTTGTGTATCACCAGCATAATCAGATTCGCAGTAAGCTTGGATTAGCTGATCTTTTTCACCAGATTTAGAAGCTGAGAATCGAATTCCATGATCTTGAGTTCCTTTAATGTATCTTAAGGTTCGTTTCACATTTTGTATGTCAATCTTTATTGGTCTCTCTAGATGTCGGCTTTCATAACTGACTGAAAAAGCCATATCAGGTCTGGTTTTGTTGGTTAGATATAGTAGACTTCCCACTATTTCTCTGTAAAAATTTAATTAAATTTACTTTGTTCATGGCTTAGATTTTCAGGTTCATGTAGTTCACTTTCAAATTCTTCTTGATCAAGTGTTCTTTCAATTTCTTCAAATTCTTTAATTTCATATTCTAGATATTGGTTAGGTTTGTATTCTTTAGGATGATTATCTACATTTGTTGCATTACTCTTATCATTGTTTTCAAAAATAACATCTCTCGCTGTAACTATTTTCCTTTTTTCTTGATCCCACATTTTGTAGCCATTAGCCGTATAGCCAATAAATATCATTTTCTTACTCCGTTTGTCTAGCTTCTTTAAAGGTCCTAGTACTTTGGTATAGCCTAATGAACCAAATACTTGCAGTCTTGAAAGATCAGGTTTTTTACTGTACCATTTTTCAGCCGGTGTTGTATCAACTGTTTCTGACGGGCTTCAATTCAACAAATATGCTTCTATCAATATAGCTTCTCGCCACATTTCCTTTTTCATACTTGTACCAAAAATCATTGCTCTTGCTTTGTTTAATAAAGTCCTATTCATTCTTTCGGCTAAGCCATTCAGTTGTGGTGTGTAGGGTATGGTGTAATCTAACACAATATATAATACCTTTTGTTTTACACCATTGTTTTAAGCTTGCCGAGACGTACTCACCATCATTATCACACCTTACTTTATGAGCTTTTAGGTTAAAATATCCTTCTGCCTTATTGATGTACTCTTGAAGGCACTGAGAGGCCTCATCTTTGGTTTTCAACAAGTAAACTTAAACTTACAGAAATGTGTGTAGTCATCCATACATGTTATAAAATAACTTTTCCCATCATAAGTTTTAGGTTCAATATATCTGAGTGGATTATGTGCAAGGGTTTTGTTGCCCTTTCCCTCACAGTGTTGAAGGGAAACCTTATTTGTTTAGCTTCAATGCATATTGAACAAAAAACATTTTCACATTTTGTTAGATCAGATGGCATTCCAGTTGACATTTGAGTTAGTTTTTTAATGCTAGAGCTATTCAAGTGCCCTAGTTTTTCATGCCACTTCATTAATTCATTTCTATTTTCTACATTACTGTTTGTACCGCTGTCTTCTTTGTTGACAATGTCACTGTTGTCCCCTCTGTTACAGTTGTCACCTGTGTGACCAACGTCCTATTTGTCACGTGGGTCACCTGTTTTAGTACCTGCAAGACCTACAGTTGCATTGTTGTTATTTAGATTTACTATGTACAGACCTTGATTATTTTTATTTCCTTTTAGAACTATGTTCTTATTTTTAATTACCTTCACTTCATTTTTGGTAAATAGAACTTCTCCACCATTTTCAGTAATTGCATTTACTGACATCAAGTTGTTGCTGAGATCAGGAACATATGAAACGTTCTTCAGTGTGCATTCATCAGCCTCAACATTACCCACTCCTATTGCATGCATCATCTGGTTCTTTTTCGCAACAAAAATCTGCTGTTTGCTTTCCTTTAAATTGCTAAGCATGTCCAGGTCATTAGTCATATGGTTTGGAGTGCATCCCCTATCCATAACGAAAGCTTGGTTACATTTACCTAAATTTTCTGCTTGTGTACCTGCAATTTGTGTTAGGAAAACAGTTTTAGTACTTTTAGGATTGGAATTAGGATGATTTTTGTTTTGTTCTTTTTCTCTAAAAAACAATTTTTGGTTACATGGTTGTTTTTCCTACATATGGTACATCTGCTTAACTTATTTTGTGAACTAGGATTAGGCTTATTACTATTTTTAAAATAGCAGTTTGATTCATCATGGTTGTCCCTTTTACAGAATGAGCAGAACTTTTTGTTCGGACAGTTATTTTGAATGTGACCAAATTTAAGACAAGAAAAACATTGAACATTATTTTTACACTTAAACTTACTATATTGCCTAAGTTTACCTACAGTACCTACAGTCTTAAATGCTACACTTTCACTACCAGTGTCCATAGTCTTTGCTTTTATTTCTTCTTGCACCAGTCTTGCTTTTAAGATTTCCAATGTTCGGTCATTGGTCGCTGTTGAATCCCATGCTGTACTGAAATGTCTATAACTTTCTGGTAGGATCGTCAAAATCTTGGTAGTTATCATGTTGTCATCCACACTTTGGTTTAACTGATTTAGTTTGTAGGCTATATTCTGAATCAAGCATAAGTTACTTAACATATCTAGTTCCTGGTTTTACCTGTAGTTATAGAACTCTTGTAACAATGAGCACTTTTGTGTCTCAGTTTCACGTTGAAAAGATTTTTCAGTGTTTGGAACATTTCATTAAAATTTTTACAGGTATGTGTGATTTTACTTGGTTATCTATTGTCATGAGTATGTAATACTTAGCTTTAGCGTCCTTTGCTTTCCATTTCTTGATTTTATTTTCATCATTTCCGACGCTGTCCATAGTTTCACTACCTTCAACTACATCCCATAACTCACGAGCTTGAAACATTATTTTAATCTCAAATTCCCACATTGGATAAGTATCAATGTCCTTGAGCGTTCATTTTGCAATTAATTAATTTAATTAACACGTTAGTCCTAGGCTTGTACAGTTTTCATGGAGCTAATCACACATAGTCCACAGTGGTCTTCCCAATTTTACACAATTATGATATAACGCCTATTTTATTTTATGTTCACGTGAACAGTTTTATTTTACGACCAATTTTTCTAGTCAGTTTTTATTGTATTC
Organism: Euplagia quadripunctaria; assembly: GCA_963859945.1. Classification (NCBI taxonomy): domain Eukaryota; kingdom Metazoa; phylum Arthropoda; class Insecta; order Lepidoptera; family Erebidae; genus Euplagia; species Euplagia quadripunctaria. The sequence continues at coordinate 10,583,313 of OY982571.1, read as the reverse complement.
ACCTGGGCCCATAACCTCTTGATATAAATAGGGTTTAGGCTAATTGACACACAGTTTATTTTACAGAAAACCTCTATATTTTTAGTGATTAATTTAATAAACAAAGATACAATTCGCTCTTTGGCACTTCCACCAATACGTCAAAATCCCTCTCTTTTATTTGTAGTTACGCAGTGTTGCCACACATCCTATTTAGTTACAATTTTTTTTTTGGAAAAACATTTAGTACTTAGATTAGGTTACACAAAATTGTAATATCAACAAAAAAGTGTGTGTATGAAATTCACACACGGCAGAAGTGAAACTTCTAAATTAATTAACCAACGAATTTTAAAACGCAAATGCACAAAAATGATACACGTGAATGAGACAAGAAGGCTTCGCAGTACGCAGGCGCAAAAACACGTGCTATCATATGAAGATTATAAGAAACACTGTATACTTATATTCTATCTCATTCTCTCCCAGGCTAAATCCTATTTATGAATATGTTTGTCTCTTTTCAAAGATTATGGGAAACACTGTGTACCTACTTGTATTCTATCTCATTCTCTCGCAGGCTAAATCCTATTTATAAACGTTTGTCTCTTTTTAGTGTGAGGTTTTCGTTTCATCGAATTTCAAATCACAACGATCCTAAAGAAGTTTCAGTTAAAAAACAGTAATTTTTTATCTATTCCTACCTGTATTATTTATAATAATAAATAGGCATGAACCATTTTCTCCTATATTTGTCAACCGATGTTATTTTTGTTTGTTTGTTTTTTTAACGAGCTTTAGTGTTATCAACTTATCAATAAATAAAGTTGGAAACTTCTTTTCATCCTTCGACGGGGTTTTAATTAAAAAAAAATAGTGTGGTCTCAGATATACAATTGACAAAATTGCTTAACTTAAAATTAAATAACATACACAAACCAAGTGTGGGTAATTCGGTGGGTCTTCAATCATCACATTCATTTAGGGTTACGACTGCAAGAATTCGTAAACTTATTTACGTTTTCAGAAATCTTAGATCGAATCTGGACCTTGACACAGCTCAGTCAGTTTTCTTTGCCCTGGTTCAATCCATAGCCGGGTATTGTATATCAGCTTGGGGTTGTGCTGGCAAAACCAAATTTCTGACCCTCGAAAGAGCACACCGAGGCGTTCTAAAGGTTATGTATTTTAAGCCGATTTGGTTCCCTACCTCTCAGTTATATGAGGAGATGGAAATTCTTACAGTAAGAAAATTATATGTATTAACTGTAATCATACGTAAGCACATGAAGCTCCCTTATCAACCCAATACCAATAAAAGACGAAACGATAGAGTTTGTACAATCGAATTGTGTAAGTCTCAGCTGGTAAAACGACATTTTCACTACTTTGCTCCCTCATTTTACAATAAAGTAAATAAAATTTTAAATATCTATCCCGATCTATTGTCCAAATGCAAATCACGTGTTACTAAATGGTTACATTGTCTTACGTACAGTGAAACCGAGAATTTTCTCACTTCGACCTGGTAAAGAACAAATGTTATTTGCACAAACACACACACACACACACACACCCACACACACCCACACACACCCACACACACCCACACACTCACACACACACACATACACAATCACTCGCAAGCTTACTCAAGCACTTTTTCTTTGGTTTAATTTATTGTTTATAGTCATATTATTTAATTAAAAATTAGCATTAAACTAGTGGAACATACACCCGATTGTCTCCTGGAGGGCGTTAATGACTGTGCCACAGTTTTTAACTACTGCAGTCATTATCGAACCCATTTATTTGTAAACCTGTGTTACCTGTTCCGAAATAAATATTTATTATTATTCTCTTTATTCATCTTCTACCATATAAATTACATTTTTAAATATGTACATAAAAATATATATTTAAAAATATAAAAAATAGTACACCACCGACATCGGGTACAGGGACCAAGATACCGGTGGTTAGGGCTCCAAAGACAGGAACCTCCTCACTATACGGGCCGTGTCGAGAAGAACTGCCTTCTGCCAGTCCCTTGATCCAACCGTCTAACGCGAGCCTCTTAAGGTGTTGATCGAGGCTCTTGGCTATTAATCCATGAGCCGATATGACAATCGGAACAATGATCGCCGATTCGACATTCCACATATCGACAATCTCGTGAGACAAATCCAAATATTTGATTTGTTTATCTTTTTCGACTTTCACGAGATTCTCGTCATGAGGAACAGCGATATCGATGATCATTGCACGGCGCTCTGATCGGTCTATCACCACTATATCAGGTTTATTTGCAACAATAGTTCTGTCAGTGATGATAGATCGATCCCAATACAATGTGGCTCGACCATTTTCGAGAACTGGGTCGGGCACATACCTGTAATATGGCACCTCTGAATGCACAAGGTTGTATTTAAGGGCTAGATGTTGATGTACAATCCTGGCCACTAGGTTGTGTCTGTGCAAATATTCACCATTGGCAAGACAAGAACAACCAAAAATAATATGCCTGATAGATTCACCGGGACGGTGGCATGCCCGACAGATGTCAACCGTACCATCTTTCAGGATATATTTCCTATAGTTTTTTGTCATAACAACTTCGTCCATAATTGCAAAGACAAAACCTTCGGTTTCTCCGAAGAGATCACCGAACCGTAGCCAAGATGTGGACGCTTTTAAGTCTATATCAGGCCCATTTAGGGCCCGATAAAAACGACCATGAAGTGCTTTGCCCTTCCATACCTCCCTGCGCTCATTAGTACTAAGAACTACAGGTTTGCCCAGTTCTCTTTAGCCAAAGCGAGCGGAGTGAGTCCGTTGTCCACTGCAACCACATTACAATGCACTCCCACATCAGTATGAAGAAAATATTCTCTAAGGTTGTATATCTCACGATTGTGTAAGGTCTTAATGTTTAAAAGTCCACGACCTCCAAACTTTAGTGGGATATACAACCTCATTACCGATGAACGTGGGTGGTGCATTCGAAATGCAGTAAGCAGTGACGGACTCTCCTGTCAAGGGCATCTAGTTCCGTCTGAGTCCATCTAAGTATACCAAAGGAATACATCAGAACCGGCATAACCCAACCGTTGCAGGCACGCATTTTGTTACCCCCTGATAAAAGACTTTTTAGCACTTTTTTCAGGCGGCCAAAAAAGCGTTCCTGCAGCGCTTGTTTCATATTAGGTTCAGGTATTCCCAATGATTGTGATATACCTAGATACTTGTAGGTTTCGGTGGCAGACAGAGATCTGAGTTTTGTTGAATCGGAAAGTTCGACTCCTTCAGATTCCACTATCACGCCTTTCTTTACATGCATGACTGCACACTTGTCCACACCAAATTCCATCTTGATAGAGTTACTAAAGTTATTATTATTTAAAATTCTCGGGCGGTGGCGACCCTGTTTCCCGAAGGGTCACTGGTGACTCTAGTAGCCAGCAGAAGCCTAACACTGTACAATTAATGCTCTTACCTCAAGTTTTCTGTAGGATGCGTAGTATTAGCCGGGTTGCTCCAAAATTTTAACACAAAATTCAGATACATTAACTTTTAGACACATAGTTTGAACTAACTACATGAAGTATGAACTTTTATTTTATAGGTGGCACAGTTATAATGTCAAACGAAGTTGACAGCGGTGGCGAAGAGAGTCCAGGCGTACTATCTGATGACCACGATCATCCTCCCGATAGCCCTGATAGTAATTCAACAGACCCTCCTGATACAAACAAAGGATTCCCTTGGCTTAAGGTGTGTTCCTATAAAGTATTAATACTACTAATATACACTACTACTATATTTAACTACCTAATGCAATATTAATATATTAGTAAAATACTTTTCTTTAAAAAAAAATGATTGTACATATCTGATTAGTTTAGATATACGGTTTTACTCACGTGTATATTTCGGGGATGACCGACTAGTTTCGGACCCGACGGGGGCCCTTTATCAAGGGGTAAGGCATCCTGCCGCGCCGGTTGCAGGTGCCAGACTCATAGCTTATCTATAAATATTTAAATATTTCAGGCTTTTTTTTTAAGCTACATATATATTATTAGATATATACGAGTGACAATATTTTTAATGAATAAATTTGAAATATATTTTAAAAATAACTAACGAAATGTTTATTTATAACAGGTCATGGTGAAATTCTTAAACTCTTTCAACTACGTATGCTGCCATCAGAACTTTTGTCACCCCTATTGCTTCCGTCGTAACATGCGAGCTAGTCTTCGATTAATGAAGTCTGTTCAAAAGGTTAGAAGCTTATATTCTTTATTAATATTTACCTACTCTTCTATGTTAATGCTGTAAATTAAATAGTTAATCTATACTAATATAATAATTCTGAATATAGTATTTTTTCGTTGGTCGCTAATCTCTAAAACTACGAGTCAGATTTGAACGAATCTTTTAGTATTTGATAGCCCAATTTTTAAGTATGATTATTAATAATAATAATAACTTGAGACACCTCACACACGGCCGTCTGATCCCAAACTAGGCAGAGCCTGTACTATGGTAACCAGACTGCTGCTTAACATACTTCTATATTTCTAAATACTTACATATTATAGATAAATTACACCCAAATCAATGATCGTTCTCATTACACAATTATTTATCTTGTGTGGGAATCGAACCCACAACCCCTCGACAACGACCAGCAGTCAGGATCACTAACCACTAGACCAACAGACCCGTCATTATACGATCCTAAGGGGCGGAGCAATGTCCATAACCGCGGATAATAACCATAACTGCAACAACCTCAGGGACTATCAGATTGAATGCTGATCTTTATTTCCTGCTTCAGTTCTATGACTCGTAGCGTAACTTTCTTCATTAAACAGGCTATCTATAAGCCTAAGAGATACATAAGCATTACAAGCGGATAAAAACGTGGACCACAGCCCCGTGTTTTTTATTAAAAAAACTTACAGATTTACGGAGAAAAATTTGGTCCGGAAATAAACACTGCGAGTTCAGAAGAGGGCAGCGAAAGTGCTCGTAGGGGACGGCGCACGCGCAAATCATCTGAGCATTCTGCAGATAGGTATACACAGTATGGTACCATTTTGCTGCTATAATTATTTAGTAATGTTCTCTCGCATTCTCGTTATTGTTACCTGTGATTTATTTAAACAAGATGCGTAATATTCTTGCAATTAAATTTACTTTAAAATAAGTTTCTAAAATTATTTAACCGATTGAAAATTAAATTAATATTATTAAGGTAAAACCAAGTTCATACTGTAAACCTAACATAAAATGATAAAATCCCTTAAAAATCCAATTTTTGCTATCCACGCTTTTGACAAATACATTCGATAGTCGGGGTAAAACGTGGTCATTTTATGTTCTAGAATCGAGCGTTCAGTAATAGAAAGTGCTGGACTAGCGTACCGCGCGGCGGGCGGCGAGCAAAGTGCAGCGATGTTGGACCCTGCAGCCGCTTCCCGTCCTGCCGCAATGCCCTACCCGCCTCCTGACACACCTCCTATACTTAAATATCTAAAGGGGCAGGTAACAATTATTTACAAGGATACTAATACTACTTCCCCGTCTCTCTCCCTCCCTTTCTCTCTCACCATCCCACTCTCCCTCTCTGTCTCCCTCCCTCCCTTTCTCTCTCACCATCCCTCTCTATCTCTCCCTCCCCCCTTCCTCTCTCGCCATCACCCCCCTCTCTCTCTCTCTCTCTACCCCCCCTCTCTTTTCTCTTTTGTATTTTGCTACTTATTAAATTGGAAGAAATAAAGATTAGTTTTTTCTTAAAAATATTAATTTCTCTTTGTGTTCATTCTTAACCACCGTACTTTGAAAGGAAATTAAAATAGCATAGAAAATACTTCGACAATTGCTAAAGATCTCTTTAGCAATACATATCTATGTAATAAGTAGTTTACCAAATTGCGAATTCCCAATAAACCAATACAAAATCGTTATTACCATCATATATTTATAACAGGTACGCGACGCTTACCACACTCCACTGGCGACACTAATCAAAGGCGCAACTACAATGAGCGAGGAAATGTTCGCAGAGTGTGCACCTGTAGCTTGGCAGCTTCTTTTAGAATCAGATCGTGAGCTCAGTTCATGTGCCGCTGCTCTGTTTATATTAGTAGCGGTAAAAGCGCCACAAACTGCAACAGAAATAATGCATAATGATCTGAAACATGCTGAACCGAGCACAAGGTGAGTCATTTTAAAAGTAACACGGTTTAGCCTAGCGTTACTGATCGAGTGCTTGAGTACCTGAAGTATATATCTTATCTATACTTAATATAATAAAGCTGAAGAGATGTTTCATTGTTTGTTTCTTTAAACGGCCCATTTGAGTAGGTTGTCTTATACTCGTAATACTTCTAATTACTTTCGATGCTACTAATGAATAAACTGAAAAAATCCTGAATGTTTTATGTTTATGTATGAATGAAACATTCACTACCAAACTATTGTCTATAGTGCTGTCCACAACTCGTAGTTAGAGGAAACCTTAAGCCCATGATTAAACAGGTCCCACTACACTATTGGAGATAGCCTTTTGATAAACTTTGGATCAAGTTTTTTTTCATACACATTAAGTTTTTGATAGACCTCTACCGAAACAAGATTATTGAGAGATAGTGATTAATGAATTATCTACATAAGTTGGAAAGCTTCTTTGCCTGTTTAAACATAGTCCTTGTCTTATACTTGCTGTGGACTCACGACATGCGATGCCAAGTAATATTAGTTTTTGGTTGTAGGCTAATTTACATAATATAAAAATTAATCGACTAATGTTCCGAATAAGAACTGACGTCTCCTTTTATCAACATTTTGTATCATCAAAATGCTCTATTATAGAATAAACGCCATATTACGGTTCCAAGTAATGTGGAAACTCCGCTATCAAGTATGGCCTCGTATGGAAGAAGGCGCCTCGGTAACCTTCAAAGTGCCACCGCCAGGCATAGAATTCACACTCCCGTCACCGAAGATTGGCATCGAGTCACTCGCAGTCGTTGACCCGCCATGGAGCCCACAGGTTAAAGATAAAGATATGGAGATGACTTTGAATCAGGAGAGACATGTAAGGGCCTAATTTGAACTAAATTTGTTGTAGTGAAAAAATTAACTAATCTGTGAATATTGGTTTTAGGCGATTTATTGGTTTTGGTGGATCAGGAGACTGTAGTGTGCAATATACATGTTTCTTTTACACTTTTTTCTTAGCTGCTCGCTCACATTGTCTAATGCTTACTTGCTACTTTATGAAAATTCTCAAAGCTCTTAAAAATACTTGTCATAATTGTTCCTTAAATCCTATGCTCCGTGCATTTCTCCGTATATTATCTGAAAGCCTTAAAAAAGCAGAGGTTAACCGTTAGTAGTAAAATCTATAGTATTTATTTGTCTGTATTCAGAAGCGTGTCTGAAAACATTAGATATAGCTTTTCTAACATTTTTCCAGTTGCTCGTGCCTTTCATTGTATGTTAACATATCCACGACGCAACAATATCGTTATGTAGATTCTATAATAGAATATTTATTGTTTTATTTACTTTAATGTATGAGTAAAAGAGATCGAAATACATTCCACACTCGCTTAATCAATAACTAACAACGAATTAAGTCTGTTAATAATATTTCGGCATGTGGCTTTGCTCGGATATTTTCGATTAGTTTCTCTAATCCACATTATAGTTAAAACCAAAATAAGTTAAAGTAAAATATTAAATAACAAATATTATTCCTACTGGCAGCGTTCCTTGGTAACCGCCACTAAGACGCGCAAGAAGCAACAAACAGAGGCCATAAAGCGGGCGCTACAACAACGCAATGACAAGAAGCGAGCTGAACGAGAGAGCTTCCTTATCACTACAATACCAATTACGAGACAGGCCGCAAGAGAACCAGCATTGGATCATGCAGCCGACGATCATGTTGAACGTAAGCCTTTACTTAATATAAAAGGATTAAATTCTAACAGTTTTTTCTATAATACAACAAAAAATGAGAAAATTAAAATCTGACCACAGCTCCAGCAGACGAAGAGTTAGTGGAAGGTGTGCGAGGATCTCATCATACTCAAGTGGCATCAGCCCTATTCCCTTCGACGTTATGTTCTGCAGTGGCAGAAATTGTATCTCTGTTGGACGATGCAGCTGTTTCTAGAGATGGCTGTTCAGTGTACGAAGTGGCATATCAGGTAATCGTTACTATATTCACGCTGTTTAAATGATGTAACAGGTCTCATTCTTCATTTTTAGGGTTTGGAAATGCGTATCTCTACTAAGTTCCTTTTGAATAAAAGTATACCATAGTCTTGTCCATGAGTTGCTTCATTTTGTTGATTTTATCTGAGGGAAGTCTTATCGCTCGTGGAAGACTATAATTTTTAAAGGAATGTATGATCATGAATATATTTAAAGTTTTCCAATTTTTACCACACATGTCTTCACATCTAGTATAGAAATTATCTTGTTCATTTGAATTCAACTTTCTGACTCTCTCTTACTATATCCATCTCCATCCCTATGTATGTATGTGTATGTCTCTAACATTCCGCATGTGTGTATATATCTCTCTCTCTATCTTTCTCTTTCTCGTCACCTAGGTATATAAATATCATATAGATCTACAGAAACTTCAGTATACTGCATAGTTTTGCGTAAACCACGTTTCTTTTACGAAAGGATTTCTGGACTTACTTTGACCATTTCTCTGTTATTCACAGGTCATATGGTGTTGCCTCGTAGAAGACTCCGCTCTATTCCTTCGCCACGTTCTCGAACGTTTGACCAGAGATCATCAAGACGAAATGTTTAAGCTTCTTCGTCACCTGATTCGTTTCATTCCAAGATTACCACAACAAGCAGCTTTTGCTCTTTACAACTATATTATAGGATACGTCATGTTCTATGTTAGAAGTCCTCACGAAGAAGGTCAACGACTTGTTGGAGCTGCATTGTCGATATTATGGATGGTGAGCTGAAGCCTAAAAAATCTCTATACCTAATAATACAATTTCAAATCAAACTTTGATATTTTTCTTCTTTAAATTTGATTTAAGCAATAAGTGTTTGATTTCAGGTAGTACATAGTGTCCACGGTATAATGTTTAAGGATCTAAAGCAAATTTTACGCAAAGAGCAGTGTGATGCGTCTATATTGTTAACAGCAAATGTACCCGCTGCAAAGAAAATAATTGTGCATGGTCCATGTAAGTGAAATGCTGGTTTAGATATTATTGACGCTTTGTTAGGTAAAAGTCTTCTTGAAGGTTGAGGCAGCCAGTCGGCGGGGCGGGAACTTGAAGCGGCGGATCAGTTTGTAATGTGCTAGTTAATAGTTTAGTAGAAGATTTCACACAACGCCGTCGCACCCGGTGCTGATATATTTCAACCGGTCACGTCGCGTCGCCGTCCCGCCTCGCCCGCTGTCCGCCCCAACCTTAATTCAGTCATGTCACATACACTTTATGTTTGCATTATACTTATTTTAAAATTACATCAGAAGAATGCTTAAAACCTCAACGTTACCCTGTTTTAACTTAAAAATGAATATTAATCTTAATCCATCTTATCACTTTCAATACAGAATAAAAAAGGATAAAACACTATCAAAACACTGCATTATATTTTGTATGTTTTTGTATGTATGGACGAAGACAAGAATTAGCAAACGAGTTTTATTTATAAGGTAATAGCCCTAGGACAACATATGATTCCCACTTTTGTTTAGAAAAACAACTTAAGCTCAGATATTAAACTTTGCAATACTGTTAAATAACCATTTTAGCCGACAACGAAGGAAGCATACCATCACAGTTTCCAGTCCAAGAAGACACAGTATTTTCTCAGATATTGAAAGAGTCATTAGATTTCTTCGGTATCCCAGAAAAGCTTCACCGTGAACATTTCCTAGTGGATTTTAAAACACGTGAGTAATAAAAATACCTAAAACAGACAATATTGAATCTAATTACATAACGAATAAGCTACTTTTACTCTTTTTCCTTTTTTTTTTCTAGGCCAAATACATAATCCACAGAGTTACGTCCGAGATCATTATTTCTTCAAACGTTCTCAGTACCCGCAGTTAGGGTTGGTTCATATGGAACCTGATGAAGCGTTTCTTAAACTACAGGAGCAAGAGTTATTGCAGAAGTTTGTAGAAATTGGCAAAGTACTACTGACTTGGGCTATACTCAAAAATGTTGACATGGTAAGTGATCTATAATTATCTTACTTTCACTAATAATTTTGTTAGCAATAAAAGTAGCCCGACAATCGACCGCCTCGAAATCGATTCTTTCATGATGCGAGGCATGAAAATCGGTAATTGCTAAATTGTTCAGATAAGCAATTGCAGCGGCTGTACTACAAAGCTGAAGTTAAATACAACAGTGTTGTTTGTTTCAATATTAATTAATATTTTTCTCAAATTTTGTATTCTAAATTCAATTACACATTATATACACATAAAATAACTTCACTATGGAAAAAGATATGTGCTAACACTTTAAGCTAAAGTTTGGCAGAAACTAGTTTTAGGAATTTACTAAAGTAAATTGCTAAAATTAGTTCTAACTAGTTTCTGCGAATTTGCACTTTCCAACTGACCTATGACTACGATGTCATTGTGTATACGATGTCACGCAGACTGAGAGTGGCATTAGCATTATGAGCTGTTTACACCTGCATTCGGCACGCGAAGTAAATACAGTTGCGTTATCTGACTATAGATATTCTGACGTTTAAAATAATGCATTTAAAAACAAAGCGTAGCGTAACAGGAAAATAATTCAGGAATAGGTACTTAAAATTGTTTGCTTGTTATAAAAACATACAGTCTTCTTTAAATATTTTTGAAATAATATACCTACATATCAACTCTCTTTTTTTTATTAATTTGCAGGTTGTCCAACGTGTAGTATTTCTACACGACGAACTGATGAAGCTCCCATCGTTCCCTCGCAAAGCGCTGGAAGCTGACCTAGTCCTGTACAGCCGCGGCCCACTCGGCTCTACACTGTTGGGATTAGATGTGCTCCATAAATTTATGTGAGTACTAAAATTTTATATTATTTTTAAAGTCATAAGGTGCGAATTGAAGAATTGCTTTAATAAATTATCTAGTAAAGAAATTGCCTCGATTTGAAAACTTATCCCATGATGTAATTGCCTCGATTTGTAAACTTATTAATGCTGATAACTAAAACGAAAATTGAAATACCTGCAAAGTACTAAATCTCCACATTTAATATACGCGGTTAAAACATAATAAACTTTGTACATATTATAAATCTTTCTATCTGTCATACGCGCATTCAAGAACTACTTCAAGACTCTAATTATCCCTTAAAGATTGTTTTTTTTTTATTATTTACGAAGATATATATAGATACTTGCCTAGTATGCAAGACTAAGCAAACAAGAAAATAATTTAGATTCTGTTTCCAGGTGGGTGCGTCTAATAGCTCGCATGTTCGAGGCCATGGCTGGTAATTTCACATCATCCCGAGACATTCATTTGTTTCTGAATGTCCTCAACGGAGCTCTCATGTTGCACAGCGAGGACTCCCTCATACTGAGATATGTCATCGCCACATATGTCAACGCTGCATTCAATTTCAAAAGCATTTTCTCCACCAATGGGTAAGGAAATACAAAACTTAAAATCCTAGATTTATCTTCGAAGAATATAACATTCTGAATTCTTTTTCCTGGGCTTGTTATAGTACAAAACTAATAAGCTACTATTGCCCTGTAATCCAACTATTAAATACGCTATTATTCACGATGATATGAGGTGTCTTTAGTGAAAAGACCACGTGTTACTATAATAGCGATCTTATAACATTCGTCGACACATAAGACAGCCGATTCGGAGGGACGTAATTATTTGATATTAATGACCCATCACTAAACCGATATGATAACATCTCTAGACCATTTGTATTATTTTCTTCTTAAGAAAAATTCGTGACTTACTAAAATCACCCCTACATCTCGCAGAGACTTCACACGTCTTCACTTTTTAATTACTTTTCGTTACATTTTCAGATATCTACTGATCATGCCAACGTTACTACAGATATATTCAAACTTCCAAACCAATAAGTTGGTAACCACCACAATAGAGTATGCTGTAAAACAGTTTTACTTACTGAATCGCAAACCGTTTATATTGCAAATGTTTGGATCAGTTTCGGCTATTTTAGATACTGATGAAGAATCAACATACGGAGATGCGAGCAAGGTGTGTACCTATTAGCGCTGAACGTAAATTGTTATTCCATGTTTCTTCGGCATTCCAAATTATAAACTTTCGCAATTACAATAAAAAACTAGTAACGTGAGTGATTACTATATTCTAGTAAATTCCTCCAACTAAACTGTATGCTTGTGTGCACATAGAGTGCTGGATATGGTATCGAACCTGCAACCACTAGAATAAGTTTGCAATAACGCTCACTTGCTGGGCATGCTGATTTGAATAACGAATATCTAAATAGGTTTCTCGAACTGCTATAAAATCCACCGACCTTACAATACTAATTGGAGTTTTATATCTTCTTTTTATATTTATATTTCTTCTGTGCGTGTATATGTCACTGAACTCCTCCTAAACGGCTGGACCGATTTTAATGAAATGTTTTGTGTGTCTTCAGGTGGATTCGAGAATGGTTCAGATTTACAATTGGACCCAGTAGATTGCGCTGTAATAGGGTTCCAGGAATAATATTTTTTACGTTCCGGCAAGACAACGTCTGTCGGGTCCACTAGTAAACTATAAAAAACAACCAAACCAGTATAACTTGAAATATCATTTTATAGACTTAACGTATCATGTCAGTGACAGGTCAACATATATACTGAACTTTGTAGCTTTTTTTTAGCACATAATTCAAAAGGAAAAAACTATCAGATCCAAAATAATATATTTGTGGCGACTTCCACATACAGCTAAAAACATACTTCAATGTCATCTAACGAAGACACACCGAACTAGATAGTAACAACTAATCCTGAATGGCGCAATGAAAGTTCACGCACCGATTTGTAAATATACAATTTCCCAACATTAACCGTTGGGCCGTGGTCCGCCAGGCATGATCACCTCGCCTGGTTGCAGGATCCCTTTGTATTACAGGGACATAACACCTGTTCAAATAAAATAATAAAAATATAAAGAAAATCGGTTGATAAACACAGGAGAAAATAGTCCTCAACTGTTTTGTCTTGCCTATTTATATATAGAAAGTGATACAACATAACATGATTCATCTTTATAAATATTTGTCAGTCCCAAAACAAATATCTGTTTTTATCTGCAGGTACAATCTAGCTGCCTATTCAATCTGCTATTAAGCTTGGAGACTCCGTCGCCCGATCCACTTCACATTGCTGAACTAATCAAAGAAGAAAAACCCTTAAAGCCTATAGATTTCTGCTACCGCGATGAAGATGAGATGGTCAACGTACTTGATTGTATTAGTCTGTGTGTAATGGTCGTATCATATTCCGCTGAGAGTATGCGGGGATATCAGATGCTGGTGAGATATATTGAATATTTGGTTTATTAAGTAATTAAATTTCATTGTGATAAAAAACGTCTCATAAAAAAAGAATACGGTAGTTGACCGTCAAGTCAAATCAATTTCTTATTATTAATTAAATATCAAAACGATATATTTTGTAGATACGTTGTAACGTCATACTTACTATCGGCAAATCGTTTACTATTAAAGCTTGGTTTTACAATTAAAAATATTAAAATCTTAAAAATAATATAAGACTAAAAAATAGATTTTATGAGGACTGTAAAATAACTTCTTTCAACCATAGAAAACTACCGTGTTGTTATCAAACGCGTAGGAAGTTAAAAAGGCCACTTTAGTAGTCAATAAAAGAGCAGTTTCACGAATGTCATAATTTATATACTGTTACGGGCTGAGGTTCGGGATTAGTAAGGTACGCCAATGTATTACCAAAATAGACAATTTATTGCAATAACTCACAAATAACACAATTATAATGAATTCAGACTATTCAAATTATCACTTATATTTACACGCTTATCTATTCACTTGTTCTCTCGCGGATCGCGCAACCAGAACTCAATCAATCCCACAATGCAACTGCCCTTTTATAAAGAATGTTATTTCATAGACAGTTCGTAACATTTCAAATGTCAAAAGACGCGTGCATCTCAATTTAGGTAATTGTAGCCCTCTATGACTTCCTCTGCTTGACAATAGATGGCACCCACGGATTAGACTTTTGTAACAATACCACTAAGTCCTGGTCATTTGAATGTGTTGCATAGTATTATTATGATTTACTTTACAGATAATACTGGAAGCGATTTTGCCTTGTTACGTGAAGCAAATCCAGTTACCATCTTACAATAGAGAGGGGAAGACTGAAAAGGAAATAATTCAACAGCTGGCTATCGCCATCAAGACTCTGGTCAACAACTGTGAAGGACTTTCTAAGTAAATTTTCCAGTAAAGTGACTATAATAAGCGTAGCTCGATGAGGGCTAGATTGGGCTTTGACGAACAACGTAATGAACGCAATAATTATCCAGTCCTTCGAGGAAGCTACAGATGTGATGTTGTTGTAGGGCTACATATTCCATAAACGAAAGTCGTATATCCCACTAATATTATAAATGTGAAAGTTTGGATGGATGGATGGATGGATGGATGTTTGTTACTCTTTCACGCAAAAACTACTGAACCGATTGCGATGAAACTGAAAACTGAAACTGATGAAACGGTTGATATGTAGATAGCTTAGATAACGAGATGATGTAGATAGATGATGATGATGTAGATAGCGAGACCTGGATTAACGCATAGACTACTTTTTATCCCGATATTCCCACGGGATCAGGACTTACGCGGGTGAAACCGCGGGGCACTGCTAGTTTTCTATAAATCTTTACGCTCTAATATTTATGTCGTAGATCTTACAACGGGCCGTACAGAACTTCTCCGGAACACAAAGGTTCGTCACAACGTACTGGACCTCGTACCGCTGCTGCTACAATAATAGCATTTGAAGAATCACACTCCAAATACGATAACTCGAAGATGCCAGGAATACCGGAGTACACAGGTGCTGAGGATTCAGAAGTGAGTCAATTCAAGTTTGTTTTTAGAAAAATAGTACCTAATTAAAATTAGTCGTAGGTAGTACCCAAATTTAGTTAAATATTATCATATCATAGCGGGCTGAACAATTAAACAGCGAGAATTCTATGCTGTTCCCACAAATTAATTGGAATCATATACAGGTTGTATTTGACTTTGGAACACTGAGTTACAATTTTTTTTTTAAACTATCCTTTTGCAAGTTATGTTAGTTTGATTTTCCGGGTATTTTTACCTCCGTTTCTCATAAAAGCAGCTGGAATGTGTATAGTTAATCAGTTGAGAAAATCCATAAAAGCTAACTTGGAAAATTTCGTTTTTATGGATTTTCTTAGTAATTGGATGAAAAATTCCAAAATAAAAAAAAAATGTAGGATTTAAAATCTTTAACTTTACACATTCCACCTGCTTTTTTTCTAAAATTCTTTTTGTAACTGCATGCTAAACAACTGCTAGCTTAGTGATCCATTGTCATATACACCCTGTATACAACCTTATATTAAACAGTTTAAGGTTCTAATTGGTTTACATGTAGGGAGTCTGAGAGTTCTAATATCATCTAAACGAATTTCATATCACAAATAATATGAGAATAATGTTAATTCCTCAGTTAGTACGTGCCGAATATCGAAGACCACGTGACGTATTACTGTCTCTAGTTGGCGAATTCATTGGTCGAGCCACTTCTCGTCTCTTAGAATTGAATGGATCGAAAGGCAGTGGCGGTACGGAAGGGAAACCTGTTGAACTACTTGATTCTAAATCCCATGCGGTAAGATTAATGGTTACTTATTTACCTATTGCTTGCTCTGTTGCACTACCTATTGTTTTCTCTACCTCTCTGTCTGATTTGAACATTATTTAATAGATTCTTCAATTATAAAGCTAACGTTTTTAGGTGTTAATCCCATTGCCGCTCCCATACAGAAAAAATACATAATGAATAGATACAAAAATAATTTTGGCACACGGTAGTTCAAATGCGGTAGTAGTTAAAGTTCCCAGTCATACAGAGTTTTTTTTTACGGTATAGTGGGCAAGCGAGCTGACGGGTCACCTGACTACCGCCGCCCATGGGCACCTGCATCTCAAGAGTCATAAGTGCGTTGGCGGCCTTTGAGGTGGGATTAGGGGAAGAGGGAGAGTGCGGGGAGGGGGAGAGGGCAGGGTTAGGAACTCCGGTAACCTGACTCTCTCGGCAAAACACAATGCAAGCATTGCTGCACTTCCGGTTTTCTGTGAACCCGTGTCACTCCGGTCGAACCATGCTTCGGCAAGTATGAAACATGGCTCTCCCACAGTTAAAGATTCGCTGTTGTGCTAGTCTACTTTTTAACACGCTTTTAGTAATCTTCTTTTACTTTTCCTCAATCATCTAATAATTAATCTTTCAACGTCTTTGTCTATAAACTTAAAACAGCGCCTCGCAGACATAGCCCACTCCTTGCTGAAGGTGTCTCCGTACGACCCTGAGTCTATGGGCTGCAGAGGCCTACAACGGTATATGACCCAAGTGCTGCCCGCAGCTGATTGGGCCGACGACGCGTTAAGGCCAGCTCTTATTATGATTTTAAGGAGGCTTGATAAAGTATTCTTGAAGATAGCGAAGAAACCTAGTATTAGGGTAAGTTCGTAAAGAGTAAATAGTATTTTTTTGTTTGCTAGATTTGCATTGGTTTGTATGTTGCCTTTTGTGCAGAGAAATACTGATTGGGATTCAGCAGCAGTACTTCTAAAAGGAGTGTATGAAACAATGATACGATGTCCCTACATAATGCATTGGCAACAAGTGAAGACTCTTCTCAATACGGTTCAAGTAAGTCTCCTTATTTTTCTATGTCCCCTATGTTCTATTCTATAGCCCTAAACTTGTATGCAAATTCATAATGATCGATTAAATAGTTAAGGCTTGAACGCGTAGCAAACAAACAAACTATCGCATTTTTAATATTAGTTAGTATAATTAAGCTTGTTTAATACATGGCATATGAATTGGCAGGCGGATCATATGAATATTTTTAATACAAAAATTTGTGTGATCCAGAAATAGTTGTCCCAAGTCTGGTGTTCTTAGTGACCGTTGTTTGAATGTTTGTGAAGCCCCCCGTGACACAGGAATATTCCTAATGCGGGAGTAGTCTTTGCCTTTCATTAAAAAAAAAGTGCGAAAAAAAAAAAATTGTATCCAGATCAGCTCTCTTCCTAGCTCTTTCTCACGTAGGAAACAAATTATTCCAACGTTAAAAGAAAATAATATCCTTTTGCATAGGCCCTAATAGTATCGGATAATAATTGCGGAGAGAATCTATCTTCGGCAACTGCAGCGTTGATGTCACAACCACCGCCTCCACACTTCTGTAGCACTGTTGTCAGACTCATCGCGTTGCAAGTTATTAACACAGGGGTACGTATAGTATGGCCTTCCTTTATATACATTCATACTTAAATTTAGTTTTAATAATGTGTTAACCTTAGAACTAAAAATACTCGTTTAGAGAGGGTTCACATTGCGCTAGAACTCTTGATGGCAAGTTTGATGCCATTTAATTGATTTTTATATTTTTCATTAACCTTTGTGCTTTCTATAAACCGACTAAGTAAATATATTTGTTTGCAGGACAGTTATTCGTTGGAACAAATGTGTGGAGGCAGCGCTATATTCCAATCTGCCGAGAAGACGGAAAACATGTTGATGAATTTGTTTATGCCACTTTGCTTACGCGTTGGGAGTGGTAGAAAAGGTATGTATTAAGAGTTGAATACAGTCGTCACAGTTGACTACAGTCAAATCGTCCACATGCTAACTCGCGTTTTGTTCCGACACGCGCTCTTAAACATAGTCCAAATACAAGTGACGCAATAAACATGTCAGATTTCCTGATTGATCACTTTGGGATACCTTCATAATATAAATTGATAGACAGCAATTATTGTGTAAAGAAAGATAGGAAATTATATTTATTAAAATCAGTTATTTCGTGCTAATCTTGGTTTCAACACTTGCACAGTTGATATCTTAATTAAGCTAAAATTTATTTCGAGCTGACTTATTTATTGGCTGTGGGTTATAAATATATTTAATATAAAATTTAACCTGTCTTAATTAAGATAAGTGTATAACTATTTGTATTTCCCAAATAAATTAAATCATTTAATAAAAATATATAACATTTACAAAGAAATTAAGAATATTTTTAAAAATTGTAATAATTCTCTAAAATTTTTTTTAGATGTTCCTCCACTCCGTCAATCGGATGTAAGCTACTTAGTATCAGTAGTTCTTAATGCGCTATGTCCCCCGGCCCCTGCGAACCAGCTCGCACAAGTCAACGCAAAGCTCAACGCATCCGACGCCCGAGCCAACTCGCTCACTTTCACTGGCAGTAGAGACACCAGAAATACTACGAGGCTCTCTAACCAACTGTATAGGATCGCGTTCTTAGGTCAGTATCTGCATAAATAAAACTACGCGAAAGCTTTTGAATTTCAATCTCATCAATTGATTCGTGGACCATCCTAGATACTCTCAGTTATTTTTATAACATATGAGTGTGGAGCGTCAAGAATCCCACTAATATTATAAATGTGAAAGTTTGGATGGATGCATGGATGTTTGTTACTCTTTCATGCAAAAACCACTGAACCGATTGCGATGAAACTTGGTATGTACATAGTTGGAAACCTGGATTAACGCATAGGCTACTTTTTATCCCGATATTCCGACGATCGTGAAACCACGAGGCGCTGCTAGTGTATAATATATGGCTTACTTAGTTGGCCAGCGGAAACAGTCTGATATATATGTATGGCCTGCGTACATACTTCAAACCAACGTTATTACTGACACACATTATATCACAGTCAAGTGCATGAAACAACTTTCTTTAAAAATTGATTTGTTCGTGGTGTTTAAATGACACTGTTGACATACGTACTGACTTTATTTTTAGATTACCTACTGAACAAATGTAAGTGGCGTATTCAGTATCTTTTATTATCTTAAATCTATCTTTCCGATAGATTTATCTTTTAATGTCTATAAAATTGAACATAATTTAGTAAGCCACGTGTTTGCACATCAGCCCTGAAGGTGCTGTGCGCTTGCTTCACGAGCGAGCTGTGCACGGAGTGGGGCCGCATCGCGCGCACCATGCGCGACCTGGGCCGCCGCAACGAGGCCGCGCACCACCTCTGGGACTTCCTCGAGCATGTCGTCACCTTCCGCACTCCGCTCTACATTCTCTTGCAACCGTTCATTGTGCATAAGGTAACACTGTGATAATAATTAACTATTTGTTGCCCAAACGTGAAGTTAAACTTTGATCAGTACGAGAGTATTGGTTAAAGCTTAACTTGAAAACTTCATTCTTTGAATATAAAAAATATACATAGATATTGAGTAATTCAGTTCTCACAATCGTCAATTAATTCTGGGATATGAAAGACGATTAAATAAATGACCATATACGATATAAAAAATACCATATAAAAATAGTGATAAATAAAGACAAACATAGGCATGAAGCTTCAGAAATCTATTGAAGGTAGGACTGCAACATGTCACTATTCCCGACCGTCTTATGCCGCGTTCCTATAATCGAGAAACGATTCCTTTGGCTTACGGACGGTAAAATTTCGTTGAATTTTCAACGAAAATTTTACCGTCCGTAAGCAAAACGAAGCCCCTATTTTGTTTAAGTGCTTAGTGCCACCTCGACCATTTCTGGTCTTTTGTAGCACACTTTTTGCTTTACATTTCACTGCTCAAACTTATGGCTTCGAGAAACCTCCAAATCCTTTAAGCAGTGATTGTTTGTATTTCCTGCGGTTGCATGATGTGTCGATCGAAGCCCCTAACAAAAACACAGAGAGCTACATGTGACCCGCGAGCCTCAAACTCTCCTGAAGTATACCTCATTCATGTTTCATTTGATGTTTCTTGCTCATACTCGGATTGAACTCATTGAACTCGGATCTTTTTAATTTAAAATTTTGTCCAGTTATCACAACCACCTATCGGTGACAACGAGCGTCACATGCAGTTCATAGTTCGTGAAAGAGTCCGCGGCCTCAAATTACCCGCGGCTAGAGCGAGGGGTGCTTTACTCGCTGAGTTGGCGCGGGAACTGCGGAACACGCGAGAAACACACGATCAGTATAAATTTGGTAAGTACCAAGGCATTACCTATATTAAGGGATGAAACATATAAGAAAATATATTATTTTAAGATCATTTCATCCAATTTTTTTTATTTATTTTTTTATAATGTATGTGTTAAATATTTTACTTTATAAAGAGGTACTTTTTTGTTTTCAAATTACATTGTATCAAAGATGTAATTTGTATTATCGCTGCAATTCGATAAATAGGCAGTCTGTATATTCATGCTCGATCTCTGAATTATATTTATTAAAAAACTAGATACTTATATGGGAGTAGATTGTTATAAGTGAAATGAGTTCTAGAAAAAGCTGAATATCTAAAGTTCTATACCTATACAAAATTACTTTATCTTACCCTTTACTCGACTTTAACTCTGTCCATTTTAAGGTTGTCTATTAAAAAGTTTACAGTCTATGATAACATTTAACCGCTGATGTACAATGGAACTTTATTCTTTTCTTACTAACTTAATCCTGCATCATGGTCTCAAACCTAATGACTCCATTTTATGATGAGGATCTTAATGATAAAGAAAAAGTGTTAACGTCTAGAATACTTATCCCAATCAGCCAGTATCAATAGCATTAAAAAGACATGTTTATTAAAAGCTGAAAAAGTTAATTAGGTATTTAGGTTTTATTGAAATAATGTACAAAAGAAAAAGTAAAGAGACCGGAGGATTTTCGACGTCGTTTTACTTTAAAATCGCACTGAAGTTTATCTGTTAATTAGAATGAAGTCTTACTTAACTTATTTTGTAGAATTGTGCCCACTTTTACGTAAGTTAACTCTCTCTTGGTGGATATCCTTAAGATATTGAGGGTCGATATGGTTTTAACGAAGACAATTGCCAAGAATTTAGTTAATGTCTCGAAGATATCTACGATACCTCTTAATAAGACATGATATTGCTACTTGGAATGGTCTATTATGCTAGGCAAAAGTATTTTTGAATCATGTTTTCATGAATAAGTGTTTAAAAACTTATTGGCACCTATACAGGCTTCTTGGTAATCGCGATCTCTTTTAGTGAACGACTGATTTTAATATGATAAAGACTTAAAATACTTATAAGTAGATATAATTATGTATTTATAAGGGAATTAACGCGATCACGAAATAGGTATTATTACATACCTTTGAATTGCCTCTAGGAGTCAGCCTGTGACCACGGCCAGTGCAACTTGGTGGAAACGTCAGGTTTAAAAGTACTTATAGATAGGCTAAATTTGCCAAGTGGAAAGTATGAAACCTCCGGGTACAGCATTGTTGGCGTCTAGGACACGACGATAAACAGTTACATCGCAGTCATGTACAGTACAGTGACAACTGGACTTATTGACGGCAGAGGCAGTTTAGTCGCGACGCGCATCGCGTACTAGATGTGAGCGCGACGCATTCCAATCCCAATCATACCCAATCCATCTTCTTCTTCTTCTACCTTCTTTGAATGAATTCACTTGGAGTGATTTTTAATATTTATTTAACAAGCTTGGAATACTTATGTACAGCTAAAATAACAATACAGCGAACTATATGACAATGTGTCATTCAATGACAATTCTCTATTTGGACAACATTATAAGTAGGTATATTGTTTTATTCATCACACCACCACATACAAGACTTTATTGTGCATTGCCGATCATGGCTACGGGTTGAGCGGACGGAGGACTTATGTTAGCTATTGCGAAAGAATCCAGAAATTTCGAAGCCGTCTGCGCCCTTACACCTTCTACTATACTTCTGATAGGGACATCAGGGGGCACCTCGAAAAACTGAGTGTCCCAGAACGTTACACCACTAACATAATTTTTGGTACCTAACATATAACACTTTCTAGAACACACTATGGTGGCCTTGTACGCGTTGTAGGCGTATTCTTTCCTTGACGTTGCAAATATCTATATCCTACGGTGTCCGCTTTTCCGATGGGTCATATACTAATATCATTATTTCTCATATATCTCTACAATTATTTTTCCGAAAACACCATTAACTTTTCCTTTGGAAGTGTATATGAAATAAATAATTTTCAGAACAAATAGCAGAAAATCTCGGTCAGAGTGGTGCTAAGCGCGCATCGGAAGTGTACCCGCGTTCAACAACAATTACTGATAAACATCAGCAACACCGGCCATCCTTGATCTCCATGTTGGTGGGTCGTGGCGGCGCGGGAGGCCTCCCGCGTACACCCGATCACCCTTCCGCACCATTATCAGCCCAAAGAGGTAATACTTATTCACCTTTTCCGATTATTTATATACCTACGAATATTAAAACATGCTTATAATATCGGTTTTAGAAACTGTAATAAATATGTAGTGATTGTATCCTAATAAATGGACATAGCAAATATTTTCAAAAAGAAAAACAAAATAATTATTATTATCGCATTGCATCGATATCGAAGATATCCTTTCTCAAGATTTTGGGTAACGATTACTATCTGGTTAGTGACTTAATACGGATGATTAAATACACATATATCCAGTAAAAAGAGTCGCGTACAAACATAGCCTCACGACCTACCTCCGGTGTGGGGCAGGCGGAGACGATGGAACGCTATTTTTCACGATCCTGACATACATGACCTCTTCCACATTCATGAGACATTTCACGGAACGACGTCATCAGACCATCGTCATCGGACCGCGGCCCAACGATTGATGTTGGGAACTCAGTCAAGGAACTAAAATACCTAAATTTTGGATTACCATGCATTTTTGTTTTTTGGATAAATAGTAAAAAAAAATGCACTGATTAAGAATTTCGATACCCGCAGTCTGGACAAGTGGGGCGTTATTTCTTTTTTAACAATTAATTAAAAAAAAGGCTTTTTTAAGTTTCGTGTGATATCTCATTTTCAGTACGTTTTTCGGCATTTGTACTCAAAGCATTTTTGTTCTCCATTAAATTACCTACAAATAATAAAAATTTCAAAAGTTTGAAACCGTTCGAACTGAAATTTATAGCACTTTTTAGTATCATCACAAGCTACAATTTCAGAAAGTTTCAGACTTCTACGTACGTTCCTTTCAAAGTTATTAAATGTTGAAAAAAACGCTCTTTTTTAACTTTGACCTTCATTTGCTGGTAACAAAAGCATTTAATGACTTTGAACAGGTCTCATTTTGTAGGTAATTTAATGGAGAACAAAAATGCTTTGGTCACATATGACGAAAAATGTACTAGAAACGAGATATCATACGAAATGTAGAAGTTTTTCATTAAATCGAAATTCTTAATCAGTGCATTTTTGTGCAATAAAAATGCGTGGTAATCGAAATGTCCATTTTTGTTCATAAAACAGCTAGGTTGACTGATAGGGCACACTGAAAGTTGTGCACTCCTGGCCGCTCATAAATGTTTGAATTTCGAATGTCATATATTTTTTAAACATAAGAAACTCAATCATTGATGTACAAAAAATGACGGGAATTGTTTTTATCACAAGTTGAAGTTGTTGAAGTTCGTCGTCCGTAGCGAAAATGGAATTAACGCGAAAAGATTTTAGGGCGATAATTTGTTATGATTTTAAAAGTTCACCGACTCCGCAAGACTGCACTGCCAGTCTTCAAAATGCTTTTGGGAGAAAAGCACTTCATTTGAGCACCGTAAGGCGTTATTGAAGAACCGTAATTGAAGAAAACCGGCGTACCATATATGAGCAGATTCGAGGACATTTGGGGACTGGTATGAGCCAAATACAAAAAACCGTATATCAACATTTAAAAGTTGGAAAACTTTGTTGCCGCTGGATTCCTCATGAACTGATTATGATTGGTGTAAAAAATGTTGTTAAATTCAAATGCTGTATATGACATTGTGAAAGGAGATTAAACATGGATATATTGTTAGATGCCGGAAAAGAAAGCAACAGTCTTCTGTATGGTGCTCGAAAGTGACAGCAAACTAACAAAATTGAGGCAGGCGAAAAATGTAGGCAAAAAAATGATTGCTTTTTTTTTCCCGGACGGGTCCTGTCTGCACGATCCCACTTGAAGAACAAAAGACAGTTAATGCTGAGTGGTAGTGGTGTACCACAACAAGACAAAGTCATTTTTGGCTTCTGAAAAGTGACCCATCCTGCACACAGTTCAGACCTGGCCCCATGCGATTTTTTTATGTTCCCAAAAATTAATGATTAGATGAGAGACGGAAGAGGCCGTGATAGCTTTCAACCAGTACGTGAAAAACATGCCCTTAGACCAATGGTCCTCATGTTTTAAAAAATGGTTTGACCGAACGAAAAAGTGTTTAAAATGTAATGGAGAATACTTTGAAAAGCAGTAAATATATTACTTTACATGTAAATTGTTTTATTAATCAGTTACGCAAAACTTTCAGTGTATCCCACGTATAATGAACGGCGCGAGAACTTTAATAGCGCTATGTAGGAATAGTAGTTACTATGTAGTTCAGGTCGTCTTCGAAACATGATGTTGATGTTTGTTTTCGCTGTATGTGGAAGTCGTCACTGTTTGTTTAAAGCTTAACTTTTCATAAATAAATACGTTTAAACGTTCTAGAATCAGTATCCAGCAGTTCGACGACTAGTCAACATATGCCAGCGTTCGAAGTGGCAATAAACAGTGGGCGTTATAGCGACAACAGCAACAATAACCTCAGTAGCGGCAATTCTAACATAGGTGGGTACACGCCAAACGTAGCGTTTTGTTTTGGACCATTCATGCTTAAACGAAGCGAAGAATGTATTGAGTGTTGTAGGATATCTAGTATTGCTAATCCAAATTACTATAAAGTTTTTTGGAAAGAGTGACCATATCGAGGCAAGATACAATAGATTTTGGACTGGGGATGTATCGTGTAGAAAACTGTGGTTATTAAAGCACTCCGTTAATACTTTTGTTCGTCGTTATATGAGTAAGGTCGCAGCAACCGCTTATCTTCAGGCGCGCCGTTCACTTGATTAGCCAAATAGTGGAATGTGCAAGTTTGAGAAAGCCTGGTGCAACATTTTCAATTTAATAAGACATTAGAGCTAGTTGTTTGTGTTCTTATAGGCTACTTGTAGTACAAGTAGCCTATAAGAACAGATACGCAACAATAGTCAAACTATATTCCTAATTAAATTCTTAAGTCAGCCGCTTTGCTCTTTATAATGGTTTCCTTTATTCATAACATCCCTATATGGAAAATTATAGTGATATCGTTTACGTGCGTAATAAACATCAGATACTACATCTTTTTGAAGTGAAAACTTCTTTAGGCACGTTTGTGCACTTTTGCTATGGGCTAATAATACATATATAGATCCACTAGAGGGCGCTAATCAAAAAATTTAGTTTTGTCAGCTCCTTATTAATTCTGGTTAAAGAGTTTATTTTCTCGTAAAGAAATTTACATTTCACTTACATGAGAATACATTTTCACTTTGATAAACTATAAATTACACTTCGACATCTAGACACCACATAATACAAACTTTATAGTGCAACAACATTAACACAAAGATACTTTCGTATGCTAAATATTAATTAATCTTTAAAAATATAATTAGTTCCCTTTTTTTCCGTAGTTCCATGGAACGTTCCATTGATGGGACGACGGAAAAAAGTCATTTAACCGTAGTCCCATTTGCTGTGGAACCACCGAAAATAGTTTTTTATTCCACTAAAGGTTTTCTGTGATACCATTAAATTATAGAGTTGTGCAGAATCGTCATGACACGGATTCTATTTAATTTACTTTACAAATTCAATTAAAATTACTTTACAAACTCTTTGATGAGACCACGGTATCGAATAAATACGAGATAATGAAACCTCTTAATGTGTGTCGTTTTATGTCATTTTTCGCATGCATTTTCCGCATTGACATCAATTCATTACTCGCCAATTAACTAAACATACTTGTGGTAACTCCACAAAGCCACAAACCAAAAGTTGAAATTGAACTAAACATACCTTTTATTTTCAATAATGAACGAAACCGAAAGTGATATACGTTATATAAAAAGGAAGGGTGGAACAGTTTTGCTAAATGGGGGACGTCAATATTATAAACACACGACTTATAAAAATAATAGAGAGCTGTGGGTGTGTGCAAATAAGAATAAAATAAAATGTAAAGGATCATTAACAATTAATGTAAGTATGTCTTATGACTTTCTAGTTAGTGATTCGATTATAAGTTCTTACCTACTTTTTTACTTTCTGTTTGAATTTACAGGAAGATAAACAGTAAGTCATTCGTGTGACCAAGATTTTTTTTAAAATGAAATGGATTTTATCATTTACGACGAATTTAAAACAACTGTCGAAAACTCAGATCGTCCGATAACGGCGTTTTACGAAGAAAAGATTTCGAATTTACAAGAAAAAGGCAACGAAATAGTTAAATTGATGCCAAATTTTCAAAATATACAACATGGCATGTATAACATAAGAAACAGGAAGCTAGGAGTGAGTAAACTGGTTTGTTCTAAGCCCGAAGAAGTTAAAGTACCCAATAATTTTAAAGACTTTGTTTTGGCTGATTACGTATACGAAGGAACACGCATTTTAATATTTTGTTCACAAGCTGCCAGAGAGTATAATAATGTTAATTTAATAGAATTTTTTGGAGATGCAACCTTCGCCAGTTGCCCAGTACCAATTACACAATTATATTCGATACATGGTGAAGTCAGTAGTGCTACTGATAATGTTAACGTAGTACCACTGATATATGCCTTACTATGTGATAAAAAGGAAAAAACTTATGAGACTATGTTTAGGTTAATAAAATCTCAAATACCATCTTGGAACCCAACTACGTTTCACTGTGATTTTGAAGTCGCTGCTATTAATGCACTTTTAAGTGTTTTCCCAAATATCAAAATAAAAGGGTGTTCCTATCATTGGGCTCGAAAAATATGGCGCAAAGGTAAATATTTAGGTCACACTAAATGCAAACAAGACAGGCGAATCCTCGGATTATGTACCGCCTTGGCTTTTGCCACAAGAGAGAAAATCAAAACTGGTTTTTGAATATATAGAAACAGAATGTAAAGAACTGTCAACATTTTTTAGAATATATGAGACAAATTATATACAAAAGCAAATATTTCGAAATTATAAGTGCATTCGGCGAACGTCACCGGACCAATAATATAGTAGAGGCATGGCATTCCAAAATCAACCAATCTACAAACAAAAATAGTAATAATATATTACGATTGTTGAATGTCTTAAAACTGAACAGTAACTTAGCGGAAATTAAAATTGACAAGCTGAAAAGCAATCG